>JAVCKT010011927.1:0-30191 GCA_032273925.1 Rhynchotus rufescens | reverse complement strand
CCTGTCCAAGAAAAGACCTTGTAGCAGAATCCCTAGAGATCTGTTGAACAGATCATGCTCAGCTTCAACCCTCCTTAGCCAAATACCCTTTCCATTGATAATTTGTTTTTCCAGAGAAAAATCCCCATAGAGCCTGGAATCGGAGACAGGGAAAATCACATGGAAGACGAATGGATGAGAACATGTACATAGGGGAAGGAAGGGAGTGCAGAGGAAGGGACTTGTGTGGGTCTCCCTAACACTGAGCACATCTGACAACTGCGAGTGAGGAGGTGCATGGAGAGGATAAAACGATGTGATGCCTCAGCCTGACTACAACAAAAAATCCAGGAAATACAGGGATAGCTTTACGAGCTGAATCTTCCATTTGCTTATGCTGTTTTCCTCACTAAAAGTTATTACTCAGAAAAAAATCCTGTCTGGGATAGGTGGGCACACCATCCCTGATGCTGGTGCGACTGCTCCAATTCATACCAGCAGGCAATGTGGCCAATTATGTCAGTCACACTGCACTCCTTCTCCCCATCCCTCTTCCCCACTCCAGCCTCAGGCAAGCGCAGCAGTCTTCCATGATAAAGGAACTTAATGGAACTTAAGTCTTGCCAAGTGACTTAAACTGCGGTCCAGTCTCTGTCCCTCAGTCTAAGTCAGCCTTCAAACATTGATATTTGCAAGCAATTTTGTGCCAGTAAATTCAAGTGCCATATTTAGCTTCTTCTCAACATGTAGATAAATCCACTGTGGAATTCCAATGCTGCGTGTTTCTTAGCACTGCTAGTAATTAATGCTGACTGTTTCATAGGGATGGCATTGGAAAGTATCATCTGCCAAAACTCTGGAAGAACAGCTCACACTGTGTCTCGTTGCAGACCTCGTTGTATAACAGTTCTTCAATAATACAGCAAACTGAACACATAATTGTTTCCAATGTAAGATAAAAATTAATTTGAATCGAGGAAAACAAAATATCTGTAAATACTGTTCTTCATTTTCCTCTTGAATAGAGTCCCACAACATCTAGTAAAGGCAATGAAGATACCTGCATGCTAAAATTGTAGCATGAGCCAACGTGTTTGCTGGATCAAAAACTAAAGTAGACTAATTAGAGTAAATAATGAAAGAATATATTGAAAGTAAATAGTCACTAGTCTGGAACATTTCAAGGAAGCAAAGACAATAAATGGTAAGCAAACAGCCCTGAGGAACAAAGCAAACTTAGGCATAAGGATCTAAAGCGAGTTAATAGAAGTAGTACCCTGTGTAAATCCAGTTCCAACTGTGTCACTTGGGCTATAACCATTGACGGGCGCCCTACTACTCAGGTCTATCATCTGGTGAAGGCGAAGTTTTCGGCAGTAGATAGAGGCAGCCTCAGGTTCCAGGGCAATGATCAACTGCTCAGGATTTTCAGGAGTTGCCATTCCCGCCTGTGAGAGAGAAGTAATCAGAGATGTGGGGTAGGAAATACTGCAGCCTGTCAGCCCCTTTCCAGCAAGTGAACAAGCATTTCCCCAGCTCTCCGAGTCCGTGAGTTCAGCCCTCCAAGGTCAATGCACAGAGAAGCTGCTACCATTCTCTAAATGTCCTGATCTGGGAATCATCCTGACTCCTATGAATATTCACAACCTCACAAGCTCTACCAACAGAATACGCATGTGCTTACCACGCTGCACGGCTGCCCCATCAGCTCCGTGCGCTACATGTGGACAAGGAAAATCATTTTGAAACCCATCATGAGAGGCCTGTAACTCCACTAATCCATAAATCTGCCTATTAAGAGGAGCCCCTAGTCTCTTTTAAGAAATTAATACCCTTAGCCTCTTTCACACATTTGTATTTTAAGTGTGTCTTGTTTTATATCCTGGCATCTTTCTACTTAAACTCAATATTTGCTATTCCCCAATCCACAGCTTTTAGGTACATCCCATTTTATAATAGCTTCAAAATGCTCAGTATTCAAGGACTCAAACTACAGTAAGGCAGGGTTTGCAAAAGATAATGAGAAGAAGCCTAAAAACAAACCCAAACCTAACTAAAAACAAACCCAAACCTAACACTAACAATTGGCAGTCCCTCTCCTTGCTTTCTAGATAGCGAGTTTACAGACACAATGTTTTTGAACAAGCCACAAGTTCTCATGCAAACACATCACTCCCAAAGTTGAGCTTAGAGAAAAATACTCAAAATCACTTGACAAAGTTGTGTTTTTATGTCTTTTCTCCTGTGTTTCTCCATTGCAAACTTTCAAAGTTTGGAAAATGCAGATCAATAGTTGCCAGAGTAACCCTGCAAGTTATATGAAGACGACAGTCCCAGGCAGACTTTCCTGCCACCACATCATTCACACGGAAGCTTAAGTGAAGTTGGTTCGGTGCTGGAGAGGAGGAGGAAGATGAAGTCCTTGCATCCTGCCCTCACACAAGCCTGAACTGCCCTCTAGGCAGTCTAAATGCCCTAGACAGGAGCCAGGCTAGGTACCCGCCAGCTCACTGCACCCACCTGAGAGGAATCTTCAGCTGAGCTTTTCTGAGCACAGAGCTCTAATCTGTGGAACTGGCAGGGCCAACGCCCAAGATATAAATCAACTCTTTCCAGATCATTCTTGACAATTGTTTATCTAAAATGTTAAAGATCTCCAATAATGTAGAGCCACCTCTCACAATCTCAATTCTTTACTGCCCTTGCCTTTTGAAACCTTTGTTGAAAGTGTAATTCTGCAATTTAATGTCAGCATTTCTTGTCCTATCCAATATGGAGATATGGAACACTTCCCTGCTGCAGTTTTTACGTATATCAAATCCACTATCAGGACCCATATGAGGTTTGAATCTGAGCAAATGTTTTGATAGCCAGCAGCACAGATGACCTTAGCATGCTTAGCTTGCTCCATGAACTCGGCACGTATTAGTAACACAAACAACTCTGGGTTTCATGTACAGTCTTTGCTCTAAAATTCCTCTTGCTGGGGGTTAGAACATAAAATAGATTTGTTGCTGAAGCATATTTAGACCGAAAGGCTACATCATAAAGTATTCCCAGAGGTGACAAGAGCTAAGTTGCACACACAGGAAATGCATTGGTATTTTGTAACCCAGGGAAAAAACATTAGAAAAAGAACTGTATTAATTACAAAGCCATCTGGATGGGTTTTTTTGATTGCATGTTCTTTGGGGTGGGAGGGGCAAGGTTTTTTTGCTAGAGCTTTCCAAAAGTGATTCTGCTAAGAGAAACCACTTAGCTATTAACAATAACAAGTGCTTCCTGTCCCCCCTCCCGCCGCAGCAGCCGGCTCTTCAGCAGGACAGGCAGGTACCTGCAGCAGTGGCACTCAGTCCCTCTTCTCAGATCCCCCCAGTCTCCTAGGTGCTATTCTTGCTACTTCTTTTTGTCTAGAAATAGCATAATCAAAATATCTCCTGAGGAACAGGAGATATTCACGAGAAAAGAAATGACAGTTTTGAACAGTTCAAAGAACAGCTGATCCTAATGGGATTGCATGAAAAAAAAAAGCCCTTTTCTGCTAAAAAGCTTTCCTGACAGAGTTTGAGGGCCAGTTACAATGGAGAAGGTGTTATTTCATGCCAAAAAAAAAAAAAATCAAACAAAAAAACCCCAAATCTTGTACAGCAGAAGGTACAAAGCATCCTACAAGGGATGAGTGACTCCTTACATGCTACGCTGTATAAGCAGCATTTCTGTACAGAGTATTATAAATAGCACATTACTGCATGTATATGTATATCTACAAATAGCACACAGTGACATATCTGTGGGCAAAGGGGAAGAGAGAAATAAATGGGAACACACACGTGCTGCACGGGAGGCACCGAGCAATGAGGTTTCCTTAGTACAGGCTCTGGGAAGATGAGGACAACAGCAATGCCAGGCAATACCAGGACCACTACAGCTGAGAAGAAAAGGACAGGAGATGCTGAAAAATATGGAGTGCACAGAGAGAGAGGAGCAATGCTGGTGCATGGTCAAAATGAAGGAGCGGTGCAGCACTCATTAAAAGTCTTTAGCCGTGTAAGTCTGGGAATTTGCTATATTTTACACTCATTATTTTACACTCATTCACAGATGCTGTGCACTGGGCAGTTGGGAGCAGCCTGCCCCAGACCTGCGCCCTGCCTCCAGACTCACGAGGAGCCCTCCCGTCCCTTCGCTCCGCGTTGGCACAAACCCAGGCACTCATGAAACATGAAGGAAAGAGGCAGCCGCTTCTCCAAGAATGTTAATGCATGAAAGCCCAGCACAGAAATGTAAAGATCTTGCTGGAATAGGGAAGTTTTAAACAATGAATTTATTCCTAGAAGATTCGTGCATTTTAAATACCTGGAAGAATCAGAGAACAAGATGCTGACTGCTTAAAAGGCCTCAAGGAAGGGGGTATGCAGAATTTGACATTCAGACACGAGCAACTTCTTAGCTTGCTGCACCAGCTCTGCTGCCATAACCATGGAAATTTATCACCATAAAAGACTAGTTGCAAAGACTAGTTCTCTGAACATCTCCAGGGAACTAATTAATATTTACTCATTCGATTATTACACCTTAAAAAAAATTTACTACATTATTACACCTTATTACTACACCTTAAAAAATAGTACTTTTAAAACCCACGCTCATATGCCACGTTCTGCTGCACAAGGAAAAGAAAAATTCCCATTTCAGGTTTTTGGATAATGTAACACACAGGACCTGACAGCCAGCAGCATGGCACAGTATTGCACCTAGGTTGAGGCTTTTTGAAATGCAGACCCAAAGCCCTGAGCCTGGGTGCTCTGTGTGCCACGCTGGCCCTGCAGAGTGTCACCTCTGTCACCCCTGGGTCCTCGGGGTGGACTCTGAATGGAGGGTGTACCAGGAAACACACCATGAGCCACACAGCACAGAAGGCAGTTCCTAGGGCTGTTTTTACAGGTAGACAACAGAATGCAGGGGCACTGGGACCCAGACAGGGAGAGGAAAAGAACTTCTTACAGGATCAGGTCCAGGTGGCTCTTGCACTTGGGTGTTATCTTAATATCGACAAAAATGTCTCCAAAAACAGTGTGACTATATATAACATCAGCAACTCCCTCATAGCAAAGCATACACTGAAAATATATATTAATCTCACCACAGCTGTGAAAAAGGCCTGAAAAAAGAGAGAGAAATGGCTAAGAAAGGTGGGAATGGAGGACTCTTCCAATTTAGGACTATTCAGATCTATTTAAGCACTCCAGTCTTGACCCCAATTTTGCTAGAATCTACAGTCAGTGAGCAAAACAAACTGCAAATTGACTCTAATTCAGTGTTAATGCTCACATTAAATTTCAGAGTGGGGTTAGCTGCTGCAGGAGCAGCACAGAGGCCTCTCTGATCCCTTGATTCCCTTTCACTCCAGGGATTAGTGTTCGCTGGGCCCATTTTTAATAACATTGGCTATATCACTTTCAGGGTCAAACAAAGTAAATTATTCCAACAGCAAAGTTGATACATATCCATATAAATTGCAGGAAAGAAAAAAATAAAGCAACATCTACAAAAAGTTTTCTCTAGCTACATGGATAAACTTATACTGTGCTAATAATATACTACTATAGACTAGTATATTAGTACAATATACTAATATAATAATAGTATATAATAAATATACTAAGCTTATAACTGTGCTTATACTCAAGAGATATGAATCTTTCCTATTACACCATTAACCAGTGGGATGATCCTGGGCAGTCTCTGTACTCCTTCGTAGCTCATATTACCTATCTATGAAACAGGTATACTGGGGTCTTCGACCTTGCTGTATTGAAAGGCAACAAGAAAAACATTTCGTAAGAACTATGCAATATACTTTGGTATTTTTGTGGTGGTTAAATGTGATCATTTGGGAAAAAGAAACATGCGAAGAATCTTGGCTGATTGCATGAATACCAATATACTGCTTTAATACATTTCTTAGTCTATATAAGCCCTGATCTAGCACATCCTAGGCCTCCTAGGCACCACAGTCACATCTAATGAGACAGTTTAAGATGCAAAAAAGAAACAATAGATCAGGCAGATAAACAGGTACAAGAGAACAGAAGTCCAGTCAGAGAACTAACATCTTAGTCAATGTGGTGCAGGAACCTGGAATTCATTGGGAATTCATTCCCAAACCCCAGCACTCCTAAACCAACGTTCCTCTTGGCCAAGAAGCAAACTAAGCCTATCTAAAGCAAGGCTTTAACCCAAGTGAGTGTCACAGGGCACGCAAGAACCGCCACCCTTCTGAGTGGTGGCAAGAGCTCTGGAAGCCACGTCTGCAGAGAAAAACTCCAAAGTTGGATTCTGTGAAATATACCTGGAAACAAGGTGCCCCGTGAAACGTGCCCTGCTCCACCGAGTCCTGTCATGGCACCGAGGGGCCCACGCTGGCACCAAGCACTGTGCACCTTGCCCAGGGAGCTCCTCTCTAACCCTCCCCCTCTTTCAGCCACTAATGCTTTCTTGTGGCATCAAACTGGGTTGCCACAAGGAAGGGGCTGAGATGTAATTCCAGCACAAGGGCCCACCAGGAAAGTGGAGAAGAAACGTGGGGAAGAGGCAGCGCAGACGCGTGGAGAGGCTCCCAAGGGGCAGCCAGGCCGGCAGGCGCTGGCACGAGCAGGTACCACAGAGCTGTGAGGAGAGCAGAGGCTGTGCAGCTTTGCTGCTCCTCCGCCTAAAAAAATTAAGGAAGAAAAGTCACGGAGCTGTCACATATACTGGTGATTTGTTGGGAGGCTTCAGAATGATGAGAGTAGTGCACTATAGTAAGGCGAATAAATACAAAGGAGTGAAGCCAGGCAGCTCTTTTAGCTCACTTCATTTATACATTCAGAAACGGGCTCTTAAAATTGCTCAACAGTCACAAAGAAGGTGGATTTTCAAAGGCAGTGAAGATGCTGCGTTTCCAAGAGACAGGAGAAGCAGCTCCTCGATGCTGCCTTCCTAAAGAAAATTCAGCCTCAGGATTTCAGTCCCCAGAGAAAAACTGAGAATTGATTAACGCTGTTTTTTTCAAGCATTCAATGCAATGTTTGGGTAGTGGTTGATCCTACAAAAATCTCACATCTCTACTGTCAAAGAGGAACTTGCTGCTTGACAGAACCAATAACTTTTTGATTTCTTTTCTACTTTCAGAACTCATCAAGGTAAAAGTCCATGTGCTCTTCTGACCCAAAGCTGGGCCTGTGACTGCCCTGGGTCCCGTTGTCCTATCAGTGATGCTGCTGATAGTATTTTGCATTTCACAAGTGAAATTGCAATGGACGATACCACAGCTGCAGAGCTCAGTGTCAGCTTTTCTCATCTGTTGAGTGGCATGGTTGCATGACAAGTTCTCATGGTTGAGTGACAGGACAAAGAGGCTCATCTCTTTGTGACAAGCCTGCCTGAGAGCATATAAATGAGAACTTAGATTATGGTAAAACAGTTGAAATTTCATTTGGCAGATGAAGGAAATAAAAATTATGAAAGACAAGAAGCTGAAGAGCTAATTGGTTTAATGGGGGTGAAGGCAGGGACAGGGAGTGGGGCACAGAATTAAGAGACTCCTACAATCATTTATCTTAGTGCAAAATGAATATGGAATGTGAAAGATGGAGGAGGATCAACTCCAAAGTATTTTGGTTGTTAAATAGTCCTTAAAATATTGGGATGATCGTGAGACCTGTCTTGGTGGCCCAAGATACCTTCTCTTCTGTAGCAAAGAAGCAGAAACTGTTACTATACACATACACAATACTTCTTTTAAAATACTTTTAAAACACCAGAGCGTGTTCAGGGCTTTTGGAACTGCCAGGGCTCGCCTATACTAAAAGCTCAAACAAAGTAACTAACTCATAACAAATTCACAGCCTCCCTTGCACTGTGAAGGAAGGATTCCTGGCTGCTAACTGCAGTGAGGACAGGCTGTAATGGGTGCACAGGGGACACTCCTGGCCCCATTGGTTTGAGAGGGGATGACTAAGGGCACGAGCTCTGCAAGGAGTGACTGAGGGCGCTGGGCTTGTTCGGCCTGGCAAAGAGCAGGCCAAGGGGAGAATTCAACTCCTAGCGCTGCCTGCAGGTGTAACAAGAGGAAACAGCCACAAATTGCAGTTTGCTGAGTTCCAACAAACTCAGCAAAGTTGGGTATTACAGAAAAATAAATCCACATTTTAACTAGGAAATTGATGCAGCATTGGAACAGTCTCCCAGAAATACACACTTGCCCTTGCAGCCTTTTGAAAATGGGCTAGACAAAACCTCTCATGACCTGACCTGGAGTTGAAAATAAACCCACTCCAAGCAGGTCAGACAAATAGCTCTGTGAGTGGAAACCAATGTTCCCATGCTGCTAGAATGGTGAGATACTGCCCACTGAGACAGACCAGAAACACTGGCAGAAATCTTCCCCAAGTGCAGAAGACCTGCTACGTTTTTAAATTCTTCTCTTTGTGACTGCTGTGTCAAATTGCTGCCTCCATGGATCAGTGAGAGGAACCAACTATATGTGACAGTGGGACAGAAATACCAGTCTCGCCATAACAAGCCTGCAGTTATGCAGGGCCTCACAAGCCTCTGAACACAGTTCAGCCATCTTCGCAATTAGAACTTGCCGTTGAGTCTCTTGCCATCAAAAAGAAACATTCTTCCTGCTACACTTGAATGTGAAGGCTCTCCTATTTTTAAATCTGCAAACATAAAAACCATACCAGTCGTAAGACATCTCACAACCTTGAGCATCAGGCACCAGTGCTTTTAGGAAGTGATTTAAAAGGACCAGCTCAATGCATCCAGGATGCACAGTAATTTAAGCCAGTAAAACAGCCCGCACTGAAAATTCTGCCCAGGGCAGCCGGAATGTCCTTGCTATGGAGGGAGATTCACTTCCCAGTTGATTTTTCCTTAAGTGATCATTAGTTATCCCTGATTAATTAGTTTTCTTATTTTTTTTTGAAAGATGTTTTTGTTTTTAAAAGTGTGAGAATCAGCAGACCTGTACTTTACGTTCAGGTTTGTATGGATGACTTATTGCTAGTTCTAGACTTTCTACTTTCATACCTTATTGGTAGTTCCAGACTTCCTACTTTCATACCTTATTTTTATAATCTAATTTTTATATTTTCAATCTGAATTTGGAATTCTTTTGAGAGTGTAAGCACTGTTTGATTCTGTTATCAAACCAGGATTCCTCTGGATTCTGCAAAATAATTTCCTGGGTTTAGTTTATTAAACAGTAAAATTTACTAAATGTGTACCTAACATAAATCTTAGAAATTCCCAAAATGCATAATGAAATTTGGAGAAGGAATAAACCTAGATAAGTCCCAAGCACTTCCAAGCTCCAGGAAAGCTCAGGGAAACATGGAACTCATCTAAGCAGAGGGAGCAACAAGAGGACAGAGAACACACAACAGTGTGAAATTTTATATGGGAAGAATCACAGAATACTGAATATTGAAGGAAAACCCTAATTCCTACATAAATGCTATGCAGTTTAATTGAACTTCCAGGCAAAACAATAAGATAAATGTGGCAGAAAACAAGAGCTCTGGTGCTATTGAAGGAGGCTCCTCTCTTAAAGCCTCTAGTGCTTCACACGCCTTGCAGTCAGGGTACTCCACAACTTCATCTGCCCTATTCAACCATGGAAAAGATTCACGACCTAAAACTTTTCAGTAACAGCTCTGACAGGGGAAAGTCATTCCAAAGCCAGCAGGCATGTTGTGTGACGCACAGAAAAAGCCCCTTGGGAAAGCCCGGGACCATTTTACAACCATTCAAGTGCATATGCAGAAAACAAGCAATTCCATAGCAGTACACAGGCCTCCTCCTTCTAAAGCCATGTTCTCACTGAAAACACACATTTTCCCTTTCTGAAGGCCTGCTGCTCACTTGATTTCTTCCCGTGTTGCATGGAGGTGCACATTGCAGGCAGCTTTCACCTGCGCCCGGGAACAGGGGCAGGAAAAGTCTCAAGTCTCAGCTGCTCTGCGCCCTCCCAAGTGCCCATCACCCAGGGAAAAGGCTCTGCTGCCTCTTTCTAAGGCAGAAGATGAAAGTCTTGCTGCCATGCAAGGAGCATCTCTTCACTGCTCCTCTTAAAGGATGCCCATTGGGACTGGAGTTCTAGAGGAGGATGCTTTGCAGACGAGGGTACAGAAGTCCTTTCTCTTCAGGACGTGGTAAAGAGACCATTTATCATCCAAAAAAAAGTCCTTCTTCAGCTATAATGCACTTTGCTAGGGCAGAGCTCTCTAGTGCTCACCAATTATAATGGCAGGGTACAGGAGTCCCAGAACAAGTAGCTGAGCAGAGTGCCCTGGAAACCAGCATTTTAACCTCTGATAATGGGCAGGTTCTAAGGAGAGAAAAGGAAATATAAGAAAAAAATATATATCTGAATTAGTAGCCATCTGTAGTGATCTGGAAGGGCTATTGGTGAATGGCAGAGAGGCTGCCCAGCGAGAGGCCGTGTGGGCTCCCTCCTCCCACAAGGCTGATTCTGCAGCAGCAGCAGCAGGGGCAGCAGCAGGGGCAGCTCCCAGGGGACTTCGGCCGCAGACCAGGGCTACCCAGGGATGAAATCCTGGCACCACCGGCACTACCAAGAGTTACTTGCTGCACTGCATTATACTGCACTATACATTATAGAATGCAGCACATCACTTCCTAGCACTGAGCACACACACACACACACACACACACACACACACACACACATATAAGACATTAAATTCCCATCAGTTCCTAGTGCTCTGTGTATCTATATAAAAACTACATTAAATTCTCATACGCTTCTCAATTTTCCATGTCATACTGCTGCATTAAGTGCTCTTAGTACCACTGGCATGCACTAGTTTCCACAGCAGAGAAGCCTACTCTCCACTTTCCTATTTAAGTATCTTCCTGGCATTTTAAATTCACCCTTCCCCCTTGTTTGCAAATATCCTCTGCCATACACAGGTCCTTATGGCTCTGAGTGGTTTCATTAAAGCCAGACAAGTGACCCTCCATGTGAGTAGTTTCTTTGAGAAAATTACATGCTTGGTACACTTTGAACGTTGCATCTTATTTTGAAATTTGTTTTTTCCAATTTTACCTTACTTACTCCTACCCACTAGCTTTAGGCCTTATCCATGCTGGTTTATACTTGTCTGTGGACTTAGTTCACTCTTCCCTCTCAAGCCTCTCAAACTGCTGCTTTCTTCTTTGGCCTGGAACGTCTAGTACCTTTCTGCCAGTTGGCCAGAAGATTCTGATTTGCAGTTATTTAAGAGGTTTCAGTGCCTTTCCAGCCCATCTAGAAGACCCTCAGAAATACATTCACCCGCTACATATAGTAATCACCTTCCTTTCCACTACTCAGTAGATTCCACTGCATTCAGACACTTCCTAAAGCAGAGGATCTATATATGCCTTTACAAGACCAGGCTTTCCACATAGCTTTGCAAGAACAACACAGAGTTGCCTACTCTTACCTAGAACACTGTAAAAACTCTTCATTTTACTTGGTTGGCAAAACCAGTAGAAAAGACAACTTCCCAAAATTCCAAATTGTGCCACACAAATGGAAAAGCCACATTTAACAGAACTGAATTATCAGACAGCTTTGTTAGCTGCCTGTGAACCTGCTGGGATAATCAGCATGTGCATAAACTAGCATTTACTCGTACACATTTCCCACTGTGCTGAATTCCCCATGCAGATTTTCACTCTTCAATTAGTTATCCTTTCCTAATTAATCATAGCTACAAGATGTGCTATCCTTCCTAACGTATCACTTCATAACCATTTAATCCCTATGATGCTAAAGATTTTAAGATCCTAAGGTGAAAGCACGGACTCAAGAGAATCACACAGAATCAGGAGAGTTGATGCATTAACACACTTCTGCATCCACTAACAAACACCATTCCAAAGAAATCACCACCTTTCCAGGGCTGCTTATGCCTGAACACCATTGCCTTTTTATGTAGTTTATAGCAAAACTCTGTCCCACTGCCTAGAGACAGAACTGAATTCCAGTTGCATGTGCTCTACATACCAAAGGGGACAATACTTACAAAGGAATAAGCTTAGTTTAGCTTCACATCGCTTCACAGGTGTCAATCTGGTTAAGTCTCCCTAGCTGTTTGTCTTTTTAAATCAAATGAAGTGGGGTAATGACAGAATTGTGAAAGCTGCAACTGCATGAGCCGACTTTTCAAAGCTAGAAGAGCATAAATAATTTTTGAAAAAAAAGGCCTTAGGTCAGTTCAGCTGCAACAGCAAATTGTACCCCGTCACTGCTCGGCATCACCAGGGTGGCCCAGCTCTTTCTGGTAGGTTTGGCTCCTAACTCTTCTGCCCTGGCTCGTCTGTCAGGAAGGACATGCAGGCAGAGCAAAAGAGAGGGCAGCAAGTAGTCAGTAACTCACACACAGTTGGCAATAGTTGGCTAGCTGGCAATAACCCTTATGGAAGCGAACGCAGGCAGCAGATGTGTTGTACTCATGGCCTAAATTTAGACGAGACTTCAGGTCATAAAGCTTTTCGTCAGCATTATCTCACTGGCTGCTGCAGGTTGGGCCTAATCCATAGTGTTTCCATCCGTAGCATCGCAGAGTACTTTAGGTAGCAAACACTGGCAAAGAGCCCAGCACTAATTCACGACCCTGCAACCAGCCTGGCACCAAGCTGCTGCTCCCGCTGCTGCCTCCATATATGGTGGAAAGGGCCCCTAAACCCATTTTTCCTGCCGTCCATACAAGAATCTTGTCAGAGCAGCTGCTGCCTCTGTGTCGACACAATCAAAGGCTTCACAGTCTGCAACGTGTCTCCCATGAGCCTGGGGTAGTGGAACTGCACTGTAATACAGGCGAGACTCCGATATACCTTCACAGTTGATGCATTTTACGGTCCTTTAAAGTTACTTATGGGTCAATTTTACTTTACACTGTCATGGCTCTCATTAATCTTAACTGTGGCCTGTAGGAATGTAGGAAGTGCCTTTATTTGCCTTGAAATCTCTATTGTCTTTAGCTTCCTGTCTCTCAGAAAGCTCCCTCTCTATCTCAGAAGACAAACCAAGCTGTGCTGCTAGCTGGAAGGATGACAACTACTTTACTGCACTCATTTGTGACCTTCTCTTTTTCTCCCTCTAAACTGAAAAACTGCTAAGTGCCTTCCAAAAGGTAGATCATTTCTTCTGGAAAATGTTTAGCAATAGAACAGACATGCACGTCTGAGATAATACCTATGGCCTATTTTTATTACATAACATACATTGAAATTTCTCTCCAGAGAGTTACAAAACAGCCTGGCAGGTTAGCTGCATATGGGCTCATGTAAGCCACTGTCTCACTGAATCTGGAAGATGCAACTTCCTTGAGCTTTCTAAACCATTTTAGACAGAATAAATCTAAAAATCTCTTCTTTTCTTCCAAAACTACTGTAAGGTGTTAATAGTATAAGTATACAGGAACACAGTGTCCAACAAATTCATTTGGGACAGTACTTCATCTCAGAGATGCTCTGATATGCAAAAGGGGACATTCCACAGCATGAGGTAAAACTCTCAACAGCTGCTTGCTGAAATCTGTTTTCTGCATTAAACCTTACATTTGGGTGCTGGCTGAATCCTGACAATTGAAGTCTCACATCCTTTCCAAAAACATTTGTAAATATAACTGTTTGGGATAGCCTGCACAGTCCCATAGTTATCAGTTCTTGAGCAGTGTTCAGTACTCAGCCTCAATTACATCCATGAATTCTGTCTATGAATTAGATCTGTGAATTCCACATTTTTATCACCTGGATCAAAAGCATTGCCTTGGATAATGCTGATTTCTCCGCTTTCTCTCTTAGCTACTTGCTCTCAGTAGCTAAATTCTCTTGTTTTCAGTAGCGCGCAGAAACAAAATGGATGAATGGTATAAGAAAACATTAGTTGGAGGTTAATATTTAAAATTTTTGGTATAACATCTAATGCATTTTCCTTTTCGAGGTTGATAGAATAGCCACAGAAAATATTGGAACTAACAGAGTTTCTTTGGGCCTCTTGTCTTATTCTTTGTTCTGAATCTGTTCTTTTTCAGCAAAATCCCTTCAAAGTAGAATACCCAAAAAAGGCTGTAATATTTATTTACAGGAGAAAGTTGTTACCATATTCTCCACGTTGCTCACTGCTCCAATTCCACGTCACAATAACATCTGCTTTGTAGTTTGGCTCTTTGTTTCCTATTTTATTTTTTTTAAACATAACCTCACATCAGACAAAAGAGTTCCCTGTGCTTACAGTCACACCCACATCTCTTTTCTGATAGGACAGAATTAATTCAGAATAATCTAGGACAATCTTTTCCGTTTAAATGCTAATTTCCAGTGTGCTTCACTTCACATTTCTATTGGCATTGGATTGCACGTGCCATCACACTACTCATTTATTAAATTTACTTACTTTTCTCTACAGTGTAGGCAAGCACTGAGCAATATCATGTAATGTAAGCCAAAACCACAATGTGTTAAATAATGATTATAATGCTCATTCCATGATTAAATTGAGGTGAAAATACTAAAAAATCTTCTGTGTAGGGGCAGTTAAAAAACCCTCAATTTTAGGTTCTTGTGCGTAATCCCATAGTCTAGACTGCCTCTCTATTTATAGGAGCTTATACATGCAAATTGCTATTTTTGGTATTTGTAATTGGAATAAAAATCTACATCAGAGCCCTAGATTTGCATTTCAGAATCCACAGTACATATTAAAAGAAAAAAAAACTCCTTATACTGCCTCTAAGTAACTAAGCAGTTGACTTTTGTTCATGCAGTTGATGTTTATAGGACAACAGAATTTGGGGGGTAAGTTTATGAAAGCTGGCTAGCTCTGCCCTGAGTGCATTTGGCATGACATATTTCACTTCTTTATTTTATAGAAACTGCAGTCCAGACATATTCCTGTAACACTCTACATTATTTCTTAAACTTTTTCTTCTAACATGTTCAAAGAAATCTAGCTTGTGTTTACTGTGGCCCAAGAATTTGTTTTGAAACATGGGCTGGTAGAACGTCACTCCTAGAAAGCAACACCACCAGGAATAATAAATCTTGTTTCCCTGATAAACAATCTGCAGCACCTGAATTTCATTTGGGTGAGAGTTTAAAAGTACATCTCACCATGAAACACTAAGACAGTAGAGCACTATAAGTCTGAGCCAGCCATTCATCCTCACCCAAATTTACCCAACTTCTATACACTAAGCATAAATGGTCAGGAATGCCCTTAAGAGTTTCATCTTCCCCTTAACTTACACCTCCATTTTTTGCCATCACTGCTACAGGATGGCCAAAACACTGAATTTTCATTAGGTACAACAGTGCCAGCAGACACAGAGCCCTGTTCGTGAACGAGGTGGCCTGCTTCACTCCTAAGCCATCCCGCCCTGTTGGGGTCTCCATTCAGGCCTAGTGCTGCGAGGAGAGGAGCAAGGCTGGGCCCTAGCCCCAGGGGCAGGTTGGGGTGCTGCACAGCAGACCACGCTGTCAAGGTCTCCACAATGAGAAAACATTTGAATTTGTTGCTCACGATGGAAGTTCTCGGTAAGAAGAGAGCTGCTTCTAAGACTGCTAAGCACGGAGCTGCTGATAGTGCTACCCCAAAGCAAAAATTTGAAATAGAACAAGCAGGATACCAGACCTCAGCAGGCAACATACAGCTTTATAACTATGTCTGGGCACACAGGGTTTAATGAGAAGCAACATAAAGAAGTCTCGGGATTGTTATTCGGGAGGAAAACAATTTTGACTCGGCATAGTAGGACTGTAAAGACATGCAGCTCTCTAATGCCTACTATATTTAGTCCTTCAGTGGGTTCCTGAGAGCAAGGCAATCCAGAATAAACAAATACCTGCTTCAAAGAGGTAGAAATTCAAGTATAACAAAAGAGTAAAAGGGTAGAAAAACATAAATAGGGACAAGCCAGACAAGGTAACAGCAAGAAGCCATAGGAGCAGTTTTCACCTACCACTAAGCCAATTAGAGTCAGGTTTTTGCAGGCATGAGAAAAGGCTTCTTAGAGAGGGCTTTAGAGGAGGAAAATGAGTTAGCAGTGCCGAGATTCAGGTGCAGGACCTGCACCTTACGTAAGAGGTGACAGAGATGAAGGGGTCAGGAGGTGGTTTATCCTTCTCAAAAGCGAGGCTACTCAAACCTTTAATGACAGCAGCCTGGCGGGATAAGCACCAGGACAGATCACGGCTGCCAAGGCCCAAGAAAGGACTTGGCAGTAACTGACACGCAAAAACCTCAAGGGCAGCTCTGATGGGAGCTCCGCGGCACACACGGAAGGAGCTGTTGTTATGCAGGCAGAACTAGCAGGATTTTCATGGCCTGGATGTGGACACAGAAGAAACATGAGCTGAAAGGAACCCCCAGATCACATATTCACAAACCAAGCAGCTCAGCAATGAGAAGGGGAGGCCGTGGTCATGCTCAGGCAGAGTAAGAGCTCCAGGTTAGGAGTGTTTTGGCAACAACAATACATTGATGAGGGAATGTCAGACATGTACTGAGATTTTAGGTTGAACAGAAGGAGACACATCTTAAGTGCAAAGACAGATCTTCAACACTTTTTACTTGGTTTTGGTAGCTCCATGCACTTTGGCTTGCTTAGGCAACTGGTCTCAACATGTGGGTTTTTTTTTTTTTTTTTTTTTTTAAATTTACGTTGGCTGGACTTTATGTTGTGAAACAGAGCCTGAAGTTATCAGTATTTTTATTGTCTTAGAGCTTGGTCCCTTGCCACACGTTACTACAACATATTTACATTGCTCATAGACAGTTCCTACCAGTGGGTGCACCTCAGTGCACTTCCAGAAACCAAGTGTCCACCACTGCCCTCTAGTTCTTTCCTCTTACAAAAACAGGCTCTCATTAGCAAGATGTCTGCACATCACAAGATCTACAGGGCTGGACATCTTCATTTCTCTCTATGTACAGGTTTGAAGGACATGTTGGGCCTGAATGGCAGTAGGAGTGAGAAAGACTGTATGACGATGCAGAAGTCTCTGTTTCTCCTTCTTCATTCCCATTTACTTGAAACATCAAATGTGTGTGTTAAGTAAATATTCACTTACTTCCCTCAACTCTTTTGTTTTCCTGCAACTGATCACACACCCTGAGCTAAAAGCCCTGTCAGTCCTTGCTGGTTTTAAGCTTGCCAATAAAAGGACATGATCACAGACAAAACCACAGACACAGACACTATTCAACAACATTCCATAGTGCCACGAATGAGAAGTGCCAGGAATCTACCTTTCCCTGCCCTGCTCCTTGCACAGCTCCCACTTCACAAGCACACATGCACACAGACAGCAGGCAGGCAACAATATCGAAAGATAATGAACGGGTCTCTCGTGTTTCAGATTTACCTACAACCGTGTCGTTCCATCAGAACTTTAAGAGTGTTTTGCTTCTGGCACTATCATTAGCAATCCCACAATAAAGACTGTTAAGAAAAATGTTGCTCAACATTAGAGATGGGTAGAAACAGCGTTAGAAAAATCTGGATGCTTCCCGAGAGCACTCTGCAAGTTACTCAGAAGCTACCAGACATGGTACAAACTGTGCGTTGGGCATCTGCTGCCAATGGGTTAAGTAAACCTAGGGGACCAAAAATAAATAAAACAAAACATAAAATGAATATCCTAAGGAAAAGCAGAATGTATACATCTAATACATCAAAGACAAACTGCATCTGAAATGAAGGACAGGTACACGGAAAGTATGCATATTTTATGGATTTAGAGGGTGGGAAAGGGTTAAATGCACAAAAAGCTTTTACTGCTCAAAATAACATTTGAATTTAATTTTATACCCAGACTATCCACTTCACAGTCTTTTCATTCCTATCATGAGAAAAAGGGAAGAAGAAAAAAAAAATCCCACTGGAAGGGCTTTCTACTTCCCCCCCCTCTTCCTTGGTTTTGTACTTTAAAAGGCGGCATGACCTAAGGAAAATAACAAAACAAAACAAAACCCTGTGCAGTATTTAAATCAAATTTCCCTTCAGTCTCAAAACTACATCTGTTCCCTATGCACCAAATTCGGCAGGAATACAGTGTATAAGATGACTAATGCATTACAGCTTGCAGTGAGGGACACCAATATATAAATTTAAACAGGAAGAGAAAGGCATTTAAGAGCTGAGCACATATGACTTGAAGCTACTGCCCTGTAGAGTTGCCTTCTTTTTCCAGTGTTTCTAGTCAGACTCTTTTCTAGTCCAGTTTTGTACAGAGTATATTAGCACAAATTGTCCCAAATACAATTTATCATTTAGGTTACAAACACAGCTTTAGAGCAGCCCTCCTACTTTCATCCTGCAATCTCACCTTGTAGGCAGCTTGTCTCATAAACTGCTTTGCAGGCTGCTTCCAAATAGCAGGCACTGTAATGACCCATCTTACTTCCGAGTTTTCAAAGTCTGCGCCCGCTTGGTCACTGAGCTCCTAAACCAAAGGAAAGCAGAGGTGAACGTAAGACGATGGCTCTCAGTTTTATAAGAACATTATTTTCCCACAGATCAAGTAACAATAATTTTTTCCTTTTTTTTTCTTTCTCCTGTCAACAAATCAGATTAAGTTATGGCTAACGTGTCAAAAAAAAAAAAAAAACCAAAAAAACTCTGCTATGTCAAAACCTGCAATTAGGGTGGACACTGCTCCAGGAAGCCCATAGAAAAATTTCCTGCTTCCTAACCTGAAGTAGGAAAGTTAGTTTCTCCTAAGGCACCGCTGGATATTACACAGTGTTTATGTATGTACTCAGTAACAGTGTGTTATTTGCAGCTAAGCTGAAGAATTTACACATGCGTCTTGATTAATATCAACATTAATATATAGAAAAACATTAGAGGTGTCATTCAGGAACGCTATATTTTACAATCTCAATTTTTCAATGACTTCTTTATATGTCACCTTTAAATCAAAATTTTACAGCTCAGTGAAGAAGGGGAAGTTACAGTTAAAACCTTAAAAAATTGACTGATTGCTCCTTGAAATATTTGCTTTAAACAAGCAAACATTCAAAAGTAGTTTAGTTCTGTTATTTTTCTTTTTTCCTCCCTTAAAAAAAAAAAAAGGAAAGTCTGTGTTACATCTGCAAATTAGGCAATAGACTGACATGCTTTGGGAAGGGTTCCAAGTAAAATGTCATTACCATATGTCCTATCAAAATCTCCATCCAAACAGGGAAGGGTTCAGAGAGGTGAACAACAGGCCTTTAGATGGCAACAAGATGTTTCTGCGAGCGCTGTGCCAGGGTGTTGCGTTTGCTTAGCTAGGCCACAATTCACAAATCCACAGCAGAAAAGTGCTACCTTTATAGCATGGGGCGTTTGGTATGGGCAGGTGATTATAATTCAGGCTAACAAACCATTTACATTGCCTCTCTAATTAGCTTTAGTATGCACTTACAAGTCACAGAGATCTCTTTATTAACCTTAAGAAAGGACAGAACCTGAAGAGAAACATGGCAAATATATGGAATTTTAAGAATTTACCCAAACCATGCAATGGATCAGGTCTGTCACTTAAAACTCTAATCAAATATACTCTTTGACCAGGCAAGGATGTCAAACTGTAGCAATAGGATTTGGACCTCTTGTAGCCATTACGAACAGATCGAGATCTCACAGAGATTAAATTAACCCCATTCAGAAAAAAAGGTTGACTTTCTAATAAGGTTATTTTAAACAGCACTTGCTTGGGTGAAGATTTAACAGCTAATTTGGCCAAGCAACTGCTGCTGTTTACGTTGACATTGTGGTGGTGCATCTGAAGCCAATCTGCACTTAATTTGTGCTTGGCTGCTTGCATGGGATTTTACCTCTCAGAAATTGTCTACCAGGAAACTACATTTTATAAGAGAATAGCAAATAGATTCCTGGGACCTAAGAAGGTAACTACAAGAAGGAAGTTTGGTAGTATTTCTAGTATGAAACAGGAAAATAAAGTTATTTTTTTCTTAGATTGTAAGAAACTTAGAAAATCTATTTTTTTTCCTGGAAAGAATTTGTAACAGGTTGTTTGCCTTGCTCCTACCAATAGCAGCCACAGTAGAAAAAAAAATGCACAGAAAAACAGGCAAAATCTGACACTGAAGGCAGTGCAAATGGGCCCTATTTCAAAGGGAATTAAACCCATAACCTACGTCTTACTTCAAGATTCTCCCTAATCTCACTGCATTGCTTTATATAAACGTATATTGAGGATCAGGGCAAAAAAGTAACATTTCTCAGCATAACTGTCTGCACGTGACCAAAGCCCCATTACAAGCGCCTGACTGGGGCTGCTGAGCAACATGCCCCACAGTTTAACCACGCAGAGCAGGCAAGGGAGAGCAGGACAGGGATCCACGTTGCTCTGGGCCATGGGGGCCACGTCCCTAGGGACCACAAGTCCCACACAGACCAAACCACTAAGCTGCTCGGGCCAGGAGCATGGGCGAGCAGGGCTGGCCCGTGCCGTGCACGGCAGCAGCCCGTGGCTGGACACACTAACGGTGAAGCTCAGCTCGCTTTCCATTACAGAATAAATCCAGCTCCTCTGACTTCCTTCTGTGCAGCCACAGAAAAGACGGTGTTAGATTGGCACAGCAGACATCAGCAGGTGCTATTTTAAGGGGTTTCACAGGGAAAAAGGCTTTAATGTGAGCGGGAACCTTGGGCAAGCCCAGCACAACGAACTGGGTTGGCTGCAGAACGGCAGGAGAGAAGTGACTCCCACATTTAGTTCCTGAGAAGTTACATGTGCAGAAAGGGAAATGCTGAGCTTCAGGCCTCGCAATTGTAGATTTTATTTTCAGCATTTTTCATGGCGAGGGAGAAGGGTAGCAGAAAAATCCCAATATCCCAATAAGAAAATACTGAGACTGCTGTATCACATTCGCTGATACATTTGCTGTTCTTGAATGGAGCTTCCCCTGTGCGATGGGAAATCACTTCAGGCTGTTATGAATTCTGGAGAGTCTGCAGCCTTCCTAGCGTTTCTACAGCTGCCTTGCTTTGTTTACATCAAATACTCCCGAGGTCAAAGCTGGGCAAGGTTAGGAGTGTTAGGCGCGTGTTTTTATCAGTTATAAATATACAGACTTTAGATAAGGAAGCGCTACTCTACCTTTAATGCCTGTTCCTTAAAGAATTGCAGGGCGTAAGCAAATATCTCAAGTGCTTTGACTTTTTTGCCATTTGCAGCTGTCAGGTCTGTCTCCATGGTAAGATTCTACATGAAAGAAAAATAACTGGAAGTTACTCAAAGGAAGAAGTAAACACAAAATTAATTCCCACTGCGAGAGGAAAGGGAATTCTTCTTTATCCACCTGGCTAGGAAAATGTGACAAAATTGTTCTGAAAGGGATCTAATTCATCATTTGAATTTCCTGGAGCATAATATTTGATGCTTATTATAGATCTCTTTTCTTTTTGTACCTATCGTGCTTACAGATAATCTCTCCATCTGTAAGCAGACTGAGCACTATGGACAAAATATTAAATAGAATAAATTGCATCTGTAATTAATTGTAACAAAGCTGCATATGCAAGGTATTTGATCCAAGTTAAGAGCTAAAAGCATGGATTTTTGGCTTCCTACCAACACATGAAACCAGAAAGCATCTCAGTACATAAAGTACTGGCCAAGGCCCAAAGCTCTAGAACAGTTTTAAAGACAAAAATATAATCAGTAGGAATAACTTCAAATTATTACAAATAATCTGGGTAAATTTGCTTCTGTGCACAGGAGTTCAACGTGCCTTTTATATTCCATTTGCTTTCTGAAGAGATTTTATAAAGCAGACAGACTGCTTGCAGCCTCCCCACACAGCTATGAATTCCACCCAACAAAATTAGGACAGGAAGATCTAAGGGAAGCAGATATAAACTGATATGATCTCGAAAGCAGGCAGTCAAAAATACACTTGCCAAAGGCAGAGAGAAGCAAGATAAATGAAAAAAAATGCTAAATGAAGCATTTCATTTAATATGCTTACGTTCTCAACCTATAAACAAAGCTGCCTCCTATCTCATGTGCAATCTTTAGACAATATCTAGCACCTTCCACAGAGCATTTGTGCAGTAAATGTGCATTTAGCAAAGGCACTGAGCTACTACTTACCCCAGTGGTATGGAGCTTCATCTTAAACTTTTCAAAATACAGCCAGTGCTTGGACTCGTTGGGATCCAAGTCGTGGTAGAAATCTCTTGCTGCATAGCCAAAGCTGTGAAACTTCCTCTCTGGTGTGAGCAGGATTGTAGTCGGTGTCTTCTGATTGGAAACGCCTGGGTCTCCACCTTCCCATCGCCTAGCAAACAAGGGAGCCGTCTCTGGTGAGTGCTGCTCGTGTTTAGAGCAGCGGGAAAATCAGTGCATTGTGAGAAAAGAAATGGCAATAGATTGCACACACTGCTTTCCTTGCCAGTGATTTATATTTAAATCCTCATAAGACCAAAAGCAAACGTTTTTATTCACATTCAAGAAAAGATAACGGCCATATTTTACTTCAGAGGATTCAGTATTCTTGCATCTAGCTGTATAGTTTTTAAGGATACAATCATATTATTTCTTTGACAAGACTACAGATTCCCTGAAATAAGCCACAGAGAAATAAACTAGGAAATGGCGTTACACTTAAAATTTCAAACTAAACATAAATAATAAATTTTGCATGGAAAAAGTCCAATAATTAAGAACGTTAACCAAGAATGAAAAGCCAAATCCTCAAAAGCAGGGGCCTACGCAAACTGAAATCAAACTTGCATGCTCACTGTAAGAAAACATTTTTCCCCATTTTTAATTGCTGACCTGTTTAAAGCAGCTGACTCCAGCATGCAGAAGTTGATTAAATCCCTAGTGCCCTCACAGAAAGCTCAGTGATGCTATACAAGTCAGGCTAGCAAATATTCCATGTCTGTGCATGTTCCTCAGTTTCTGGACATCTGAAACTGAAACCACTCAGTGCGCAGATTTCCAACAGTCTTCCCTAAACTTTTCACTCACCCGAAGCCAAAGGAACTAGAGTTTGAAATGTCCAAAATGATACAAAATTTTTACAATCTCTTAAAAGATGATGATTCCTCAACCCACAAATATCTCAGACACTAAAACCTTTCCCTCACTATTGAGCATAAAAATGTCAGATAAGGCTGTACTATTTTATCAAGATTGTAAGGGTGTCTTCACAACCTGAGAAGCAGAGGGATTATGGAAAAGGCTACAGAAAAAGGCCTACAAAGATGACTTCATTTTTCAATTCAGATTGAACAGTGTGAAATAATACAAAGTGAGTTCACAGAATGAATAAGGAAGAGGAGAAGAACTTGGAATATAGAAACATGTTCCACCCTTTGTATTAAAGGCAATAAGAAGTCTGTGTGAGGATAAAAACTCCAAGGTCATATAGTAAAAAGGTAGCTAAAAATATTTCTGTTTTCTCTCACTTCTCCATCACAAAAAAAGGGAGAATAGAACAAGGAACTTGCATTACTATTTCCCTGCCACATACAAGTACTTTCAATACCAGAAACAAGGACTTATCACATATATATATTTATATATTTAAGTGTCAGTGGAAAATCTGCGCAAACGATCAGCCATAATCATAATGGAGCTCAAAAAGAGGCCAAATTTAGATCACAAGGGCAATTACATTCATTATTAAAGTGAACGTTGGGTGCTTTTTCTGGGGTAGCAAAACACACCTTCGGAACATGCTGCTGCCCAGAGTCCTTCCTTGAAATACAAGTAGACTGCACTGCTTTGTGGCCCTTGATTATGTAGCATAGGAAAGTTATTCAGATTTTTATTTCTTTTTCCATTTTACTCTCAGAGGCAGCTGAACTAGCTCCAAGTGAACTAACCTCCAGCCTGGGGCAGAAACTGGACATGGAAAATTTCAGTCTAAGGGGTTAATACTTGCCAAAATAATAAGCTAGAAACAGGATCTTATAAAGTGCTGGAAAACATTAAGACCATTCAACTAGATCCAAAAACGGGAAGTATTTTTGGTTAACCTGGATATATTTCATAGCAATTGTAAACTGTTCCCTGGACAATTTATCTATTTTTTAAAATTTACTATTTATTACCTGTTTTTTTGCATCTTTTTCCCAGAGAAAAAAAAAAAAAAAAGATGGTTCCAGGATATGTCTTCCCTTTTCCTTTAGCAGTATCAATGATGGCAGGGACTCCCCATGTCCAGGATTTTAATCTAATACAGAGGACACTTCCACTGGTTTGAAATCAGCAACAGCATGATGAGAAATGGGTGTTTTTTCCCCTTTATCCATGGGAAACTTTGCTGAATCCACTGGCCCTGCTGCTCAGCCCCAGGGCTGGTAGCTGGGCAAAGACTCTGGTTCCAATTCATTCCTTCTAACCTGCTCCTAGAAGACCAGTTGCTCTGAGTAGGTGCTGGAGCCAACACATGCACCCAGAGCTAAGCAGAGCAGATCTCACAGCCCCTAAACAGAAAGCGCCGCGTCTTCCACCGGAATGTCAAATCCCACATCCCAACTGCAAACACAGAGGCAGAAGGGCAGTGTTTTGCCTTGGGATCATTAGTGATTCCTTCTGAGTCACTGCTGGGGAATCCCATTAATAGAACTTGTGCTTGGACGCTGGCTAGTAACAAGGGCTCTTTGTTTTCCTTTGAGGGTGGACACATTCGCTCTTGCTGGAAGAAGCACACTCGAGGTACCAAGGTCCAAGGGAAGCCAACGTGATGCTCAGAACTACGGCTGAAAATTTCAAAACTGTCTAAGGATTTAGATGCCCAGTTTCTGAGGAGTCTTGAAATGGAAAGTAGAAATAAATACAGACATACAATCCTTTACATAGAATCCCATGCGGCCTCTTTTCTAGAGAGTTGCAGTCAACAGCACAGGTCTCCTAACTCCTGATTTCCGAGCTTCACCCCCTTAGTAGAGGCTTCTTTCAGTAGTGTAAGTAAGGCCAGGATTTCAACACCTTTGATCACATCACTTTTTTTCTAATGGTTCTGGTACAGGTAAAATGGTGGCAATAATGCTCTTCAAAACAAGATGCAATGTGTGTTAAAAGCATGACCCAGTGCGAGCTAGCAAGACTCTCAAGTGCGTGAAGGATATTTCTTGAAGGCTGGATCACAACTAGCAGTCTGCTCAAGGAGAGCTCAGGGAGAATTTATGCCTAAATTTAAATATTGGAGACCACTAGTTCCTAGGCTGATTAGAGTAGCTTATCAGAGCGGTATTGAACAGTTCACAGCCACAGAAGATCTGACCATATAATAAAAACAATGAGCTAAAGCAAAAGCACTGTGGAAAGGATCGCAAGGGTGCACTAAAATCAGAGAAATGTCCTTCCTTAGACACGAATCTGGCTAAAAGACAGAGCAAACAGTCATCCTGGGAGAGCAATGAGAATTCGATCCAGACCAGCAGCACAAGAGTCGCAGAAATGAGGCAGTGGGGTCATCAAAACGTACTTGAATATCTCGGAGGGTGGATGTGAGAGACGCGAGCGTAGGTCTGCCAAGAACCACATCCAATAGGGAAGAGAAGGAAAAGAAAGAAAAAAATAAACGAAATAAAACTAGAAGTCGGAAAGTGAAACTAGATGGCATTCTCCTTTATTCCAAAGACACGAATTTGCTTCATAATCGCACATATTTTTCAGGGTCTTCTGTATCCATTTGTGAAATTCTTAAATTCAGTTCACTGCTGTTTCATGGGCAGCCAAAGCATTCATAGCTAGACATAAGTGCATGTAAATCCATAGGAGTTTCTCAAAACTATGTAAAACATCATGTATTTCCTTCAGTGGAAGTTATTAACTGGTTCTATAGCATGGGGCTGTGTTTCATTATGGCTCTGGCACTGCTTACTGAAGTGCTGACTGAAGCCATGGCCAGATTGCTCATAAAAGTTTATTCACAGACTCAAGATATGCAGAGAATAACACTCATTGCAACGTATACTTTACTTTGCAACAAGAACCTGCCATACGGTAACGCAACTATCTTTACAGAAGCAGTAGGGAACTAATAGGATTTTACAGGCATGAAGTATTACCTAAAATTGATAAAAGAGTAACTAAGGCTATGCAATCAAAGTAAAGATATTCATCAGTCATGTAGAAACATATGCCCAATTCCAAACATATGCTTCAGTCTGCAGAAACCAGTGAGGCTCCTCGTCCATTTAAAGCTAGACAGACGCCCCAAACACTTCCCTGGTCAATGCCTAAGGACTCATCTCTTCTTTTCATCTCCACTGGCCTTGGCACCAAACAAACAAACACACAGTCTAAACCATGATTCTGTTTATCTAATAACTACACAGCTAGAATCACAACTCTGCTGAGACTCCACGCTGTAACTTGGCTCTAAAGCCCTATACATTCAGCCTTTCACCAAAGCAGGACCTTCTAACTGAAACCATCTTACCCTTCTTTGAGATATTTTTACAGAAAAGCAGCTTTGTTAAAAAGCAGTCAGAAATTCAAATGTCTGGAAAGGATCAACACTAGGGAGGGAGGGAAAGTGTAAAAAAATGTTAAGAAGCAAAGAGGACCACATATCATTGGTATGTTTTATTTTAATGTAAACATTCTAAGTATGGGTGGGAAGTGACATTTACTCTGCTGAAATATTTGCAAATTACCCTGTGTGCAGCCCTAATTAGGGTACAAAATGCAACCTTTTTAAGGTCTTGTGAACTACTGCATGGCTTATTCCTGATACATTTACAATTCTTGACCTTGAATTTTATGGTTTTATATAAACATATTATTTCATAATTCAGTTTCGGCTTTATCTTCCCCCAAATCCTGCCATTAACAAGACAATGAGCACTCTGGACACTCTCCCTGCCAGCAACATATTTCACAGCCAGAAACACTGTCAATATTTTTGTAAACATTATTGTTATTGAAATATTTTCCCTGAATTACTTTGCGATGTTATACAAACTGTCCATTTTTGTTTAGGACAAAAACAGAGCATACCACAGCAGACTACATCAGATTAGCTTTTTGGCTGTGAAATGCTCAGCTTTACAAGCAATAAACAGTAAAATACTTCTTGATCTAACAGCAACTGTGTTCAGAGGAACTTCAACTGCTATGTTGTTCAGATATCCTTTGTTTATGCCTGAAGTTTTCTCTATCTTAGTCTTTTTACATAATAAAGAAAATGAAAAAAAAAATATATTAAAACAGTTTGTGGTGCTTTCCTTTCAGGTAACTACCATAACAGCTTTTGCATTTGTGACTGCATTGATTCATATGCATAAGATCTGTAGAGGGAAAATTCAGATTGTGATGATTTAATCAAGAAATAAAACAAAATAACAGCATCCAAATTCTGTCCCTTGCACATAATAAGGAACAGATTTGACATCAAGCTTTGATTTTCATATTCATGCTTTTTGATTGCTTATTTTGCAGTTCATTAACGGGGATTTCAGTCAAATGTAACGCTAAAAAAGCTTAAACCAGCCAAATGAAGCACCCATTTTTGGATACAAATGACTACATACATGGAAGGTGGCTCCAGGATATGGGCTGTTGGAGGCAGCCAGCCCACCCTGCCTTGGCCTCCTGAGGAACACTGCCCTGCATGAACTCACAATTCACACATTTTCCAAAATGCTGAATATCCTGCACCATCCTGGTGCACGCTATGACTGTTTTTATGAATGTGTATTTTTTCTTATAATCACATGGGTAAGAACATATTGATTTAGTATTTAATTAAATTAAATTATGGCTGCACTCTGAATGATTCTAAATACTCACCGATTTCTCGTTTTATTCACGACATTATAAACTCAGCAAAATAACACAGAAGTGACAAGCTTATGCTGACTATTAAAACAACTTAAAATACAAGCTGCAATAGAGAACTGTAATGATAACAAAGAGAAGGTGTGCTCTGTGATAACACCAGACAAAAACAGATTTCTAGCTCTTGCAGAAAATACCAGCAGCAATTGCAGACAATAGACGTTGTCACCATCCAAACCTGACTGCTGCAATGCAGCCCTTACCTCATCACATGGATACATTCCGGCTCCTTGGTGAAGCTGTAGGCGTAGCCACTGGATGTGGTGCCAAAATCAATAGCCACCACCACGAGAAATATCTGTTCCACTGCAACATCTGCATCAGAGTCCTTCTGACAAATGGCAGAACAGACACTGAGTCACTGATTAGAAACATAATTGTAACCTATCTTCAGTTTTTCAGTTCTTGTCTCTTCCATGAAAATAAGAACATCACTGAAAGTGCATTTGTAACCAAAATTCATTCCTGTAAGCTCTATATTCTAATGTAAGTAAAAAATTTAATATATCAACTTGATCAATAGGCATTTGTTTGTGCCTTTTATGCCTATTCAGTTGCATCAGTTTCTTCCATACTCATTTCCGGGAATAGCTATCATCCTGTATCATTAAAACTTATGACTAACACAGCACTTTGTTTTTGTAATTGAACAACATGTTCATATCCATTAATGCTTTATTTTGAGATTTATTTTGTTGCCATAGGAGTTACATGACCTTGGACATGAGATACTATTCACAGTTGAACAATAGTTGAGATGCAGTGGAGACAAAACAACCCAACATAGGGCAATAACTCTCACAGCACATATGTCAGCATTTGGTGATGAGAATGTATATAAAATTTCTGAATGTATATAACATTTACTTAAGGAACGCTTTATGCATTCTTTTCTCTATGCCACAGTATGGAAGATTGTTCGGCTGCTTATAACAAACTTGAACTCTTCTCCCTGCCTTTCCTTTGATCTAGAATCCTGCAATTCCTGAAAAACCCAATCCAGGGAAGCATGGGAATGATAATTAGGAGAGGTGGAGGGGTTATGGGTCCCTCATGGTGCCCAAATCACAGCACTGTGGTACAGAGCACATCCTGAACTAGCATGGAATAGTGGCACTCTGCTGTATGCTGCTGCTGCCAGGGCCCTGGTGAAGTGAAAAGCAGCTCTGTCCCCAACTCGAGTGGCACCAACATTCCACTTCAAGCTATGGATAGTATAAAAGGAATCAGGATGGGCAGAAATGACAATGTAATAAACTACCTCCCATGGAACAGGCAGGAAAAAGCAATGTCAACACACCGCGTCTGATAAAACGCATTTCTTACCACAATATGTGACGGAGACAGTGGCGTTATTCCAGGGTCTCCCAAACTTTTGGCTGGGGATGAGTAAGCAGATGTGGAAACTGCATCTAAAAGGAAACAACAGTTCTTCATTGTCATTATGGAGTAGAAGTAGGATGGGACAGTTGCTGTGTCTACTACTGCTACTACATCTGCTAAAAAAGAAAAGCAAATTCTGCAGCCTCCTTGTAAATTGTGTGGGTTTGGGGTTTTCTTTCCCTTATAACATGTAGTTCAAATGCCATTGTGTTTTTAAAATATTTGAGCTTAATGGCTACTTTCGTTCCTTTGCCTTCTCCGTTACCACATAATTTTTGATGTCTTCCTAAATATATTCAGCAACCATAGCAGAAATAAGTGGCTTGAACACTGTGCACTTACATTAATATCCTACGATTTAAATGTGTGAACGCAGAAACCTAACAGAAGCTGCAGGATCAAAAAAGAGCTCTTGTTAATAGGAAAGGAACAGTTGATATCAATTTGACATCTCAGTAAGGATAAGTTGCAATTACTCTGTCAGAAACATTTATTCTTAAACTTTCCCAATACTCTGCTTTTTCTCTTTAGTACCATGCACTGAAACATTGCAGCTGTTAATATTACTGCAGGACAGATCCCAGCTGAGAGAGAACAAAATATCATCAACAAATTATCAAGAAAAATGTTTGTATTCTGCATACAATACTGAAACTTCATTTAGAGGAACTCCTAAGGGACAAATAATGAAACACACTATTTGTATTTTTTCCTTCTTACATTTACTCTACGAAAAGGGGTAGATGATAGAAGAAGGAAACAATTCATTAAAATAATTAAGAACTAACAAGGCAGAGCACTGCTCTAAGAAGATACAGGAACTTCAGTGCAAGAAGAGACCTTAAAGCTACTTGCCAAAGGATCTGTTGTCCTTGGCAATCGAGGATGTGTTGCTTGCAAGAGGGACACACAACTTTGCAACAGGCCTCTAGACTAAACACACTCAACTG
>JAVCKT010011926.1:0-18039 GCA_032273925.1 Rhynchotus rufescens | reverse complement strand
ATAATAACATATATTATTATATGTAATGTATATTAAATATATATAGAATAATATATTATGCATGTGTATATCTAATATTAATTTATATAATAATATATAAAATAATATATAAAATAGCTTTGTGCAAAAATGGTAGACAAGATTCACCATAATTTCACCAAAGTCATCTTAGAAGAAAAGAGGCAGAAAATAGGCTTTATATTCTTGGAGTGTTTTACTTCATAGTTCCTTCAGACCAATGCATTCATTGCCAAAGAACTTCTCTCTCAGATTACTTTAAAGAACATTATGAAGGAGAAAAAATATTTTTTATTCAAAGACTGTCTTTTGGCTGTCCACAACGATGGAATATAGACCCAAGAAAATATTTTATTTAAAGCAAGTTTTGTTATTTTCTTGTAGAGGGACTACATCAGGTCCCAGGTTTATCAGTCAATGGGAGCAAGCACTAGAGCAAAAAAGATAATAAAGGTGGACTTGCTAGGGAAAAAGCTAGAAGCAAGAAGTTCTGGGAAAGCTTAGGGTAGGATTTATGAAGTTGTTTCTTAAGATAAGCAAGTAGAATTTAAACTTCATTGTAGCATGACTAATGTAGTGCATGTGCTCTACATTGATAATGTGGTATCACCCACTCCAAGAGGTCCTGCTGAGATTCAGGCTGCTACAGAGGAGAACTGTGAAAAGTATTTTTGGGAAGTATATTTCTGGGCATTTTTCTACCGGCAACATCCTTTTGCACTGCAATGAGCCCTTGTTTGTGCTGGCAGTTTGAATGTAGTCAGGGAACTGTTTGGACAGTGTAATGGGTAGAGACTGCATGGAACCATTAATTGGCACTGCATTGCCCAGGGAAGCTGACACTTTGACACAATCTCCTATTTACAAGATTACACAGAACAGGCTATTTTCATGGAGTCAGTTTAAATTATCAGACAGGAAGCCTGCACTCATTAGCAAAACTCTCTGCTATCTCTAAAAGTCTGAAATTACAACTGAGTCTAATACTAACTTCGTAACAGAGGTAGAAAGAGAAGAATGTAGATATTCTTTAATAAAAGGAAAATTATTCTTTCAGACTTTACTCCTTTCCAGTTCACTGCAGTAAAATAAAATGTTTTAGTATTTCAGCACTCATGCTGAAAACACATATATTATGTGTATGTAGAATAAACATAAACACTATTTAGTTATGCACTGAGGTGAGCTCAGCAAACTGGTTTTGCACAGCCACCAGAGAAAAATCACAAGGCAATCATTTTCAGTCACAACTGACGCTCTGCAACCTTACTCTAAACTAAAACACCTATAGGAGTGTGCTAATCAGACTAATTAATTAACTTGTCTTGAACCTGACTAAATGCAAACTAAAATTGCTTAACTAATGACAGGTGAGTATTTTCTAACATGACAAAAACAGACTGTGTACAAAGCAGTATGTGCAAAAGTATTTTTCTAAGTGTGTGAGCACTATGGCCACTAAAATGGCAAAAAGCAACAGAGCTGTATGCATTTGCATGAGTTGCAAATCGACCATATGGTGCAAGACAGAGGAAAGAAAAGCACCAGGGAAAGAAAACAGATAGTGTTTCCTTCCAGATACCACACAAGAAGTATTACTGGCAAGAAATAAGGCAGCAAGTATGAGGACAGATTAAGATACCTAAGCATCCTGAGCAATAGGATACCTAAGCAGTATTAGAACAGATTAGGATCAATAGCATAAAAGCATCAGGCCTAAGTGAAGAAAATCAGAGAAGAAAGAAGACAATTGTGTTTCTATTTTTGCCCTGTCTCATCAAAGAACTCTCCAGCCTCATTTTCACCTCCACAACTAGGGACTGCATCTGTTGGTACCAACGACACAGCTTCAGCTATACTCCATTGTATCCAGCAGCTAATTCATAATAAAATACTGAAGACTAACAATGTTCTAAGCAATGAACAATGTTCTAACAATGTTGAATACTAAAGACTAACAATGTTCTAAGTAATCTCATCACAGTAATGTTTAATTCACTAACTGCTATGAACCTATATATTTATATATACATACATACATATAGACAGATATACAAATATTCAGTTAAAATACCCTGATTTTTGAGTCATTTGCTTGCCTCTTCGTCTTATAAATTAAAATTACTATATAGTATCTGGATTATTTCTATAGTTGGGACAGAGAAAATGTTTATACAGTTTATATTTTATTGTTGTAAACGAACAAGCATCTGCATTATAGTGTGTAACTCATGTCTTCTTATTTTCCTTTCTAGAGCTGTATGTTTGTTGCAGAAGTACTTTTAAGTGTAACTTAATTTGCCAATGTATAGCTCAATAGGAATGGCTGCAGTATTGCTTTTATTTTATTACCATTGGCAATGTTAGGGTAATTAGCTAATTAATATGGTAATGATATTAGCAAAAACATCAGATGGAGGATTAATTAGTCATACTAAATGTCTCATATTTCATGAGTTATTTTATGGCCCAAGAGAAAAGGAAAATTAAATGAAGGCTTAAAAGCCTGGTTAGTATGTAGTTCTCTCACTCTCTTTTAAAGCAAGACATATTAAAAGACATTTCTCCTATACAAATAGGAGGAAAAAAGAGTTACAAATATATATTTTCTATTATTTAAGAATGTCTGCTTAGAGAATGAACTCTTACATTTATGAGACCCTGTTTTGAAAGTATCTGGATATGCTTAGTTACACAGATCTTCACAAAATGCAGTCATAGCTTTAGTGTAATAAATTATTGACATTGAAGCTAATTATTTATCACTGAGTAAAACATTTTTTTAATGGGAGAAAAGATTATTGTGTCACTACTAATATTGAAAGGTATTTAAAGAGATTCAGTATCACTGTGTGAACATACATTACAGAGCTTTATGAAATGCCTTTGGAAATTAAAATAAAAATGGAACATTGGAGCTATTCAATACTGTGAATATACTGTGAGTGTAACAGTAATAAATATGGAATATCATAACAGTAACAAATATGAAAGATCAATCTATGAAGCCTGAAGTCTCTGATTCAATGAATAGAGATAGCACAGGAAGTAACACTTTCCTCTGAGTGCTTTACCTATTTTGGCCTTACCTGCATCAAATGTAGAGAGAGGATGTGGTGCAAAATGAATTTTATGGTTATCACAAGAAAGCTCTAGGTTTTATGATTTATTTGCCCCATTCTGAACAACAATATTCTTCCAATTTTCTGTAAGATTAGTGGAAATGCCTTATGGTGCTGATGGGTTTGCATGGACTGAAGTGCAAGCATTTTGGGATCAAACGCAGCAAAGCACTTCAGCATTAAACTAATGTTAATGGATGTCAGCACATGGACCAGGTCTTTGGTGCATATACATCAACCATCCTGATCCATTTAAGCTTTTCTTTGAGTTCCCTCTTGGTCCTTGATTTTTTGTAGTGATTTCTATCATCTCTGAGTTCAGTGCAAGATCACGGCCTAGAACTGCCCAAAACTGAATCAGGATATTGGGCTGTCAGCTTTTTTATGTATTATCAAAAATATAATGTTCCAGACTTCAAAACCTTGGGAGAGTAATGAAATAAATTTCACAAAGTAACACAAGAAAATGTCAAATGTTCCACTAGTTCTATATTTAATTCAACTAAAGGATGGGGGAGTGCTTTGGAGCAAGGTGGATGTCTGCTTAGGGCATGAAATATTCAGTCTGTGTACCAAAAGCCCATGACTAGAGGGAGTCGATTACAGAATTTAGATCAGGACTTTTATCAGTACTAAAGGTCTTACTGCTAGATTTAAGGTCTAATGTATCAATCCATTCAGACTATAAAAGGAATATATCATTCAAAGGATGACAAACCAAGCCCTTAGGAGCCCAGCAGCATTGCAGTCTGGGAGTGGTGAGGTGATTCCAAAGACTAAAGGAAGGATTCCTCCGTAAAGCTCCCTTTTCACTGAGGCAGAGATGCTACAAAACAGCTTGATCTAACTGTCCTAGAAGTTGACAGGTTGGGAAGTGAAACGAATGACTGGAGGATTAAACTAAAGAATAAAAGAAGTTAAGTTGACAATATAAAGAATAAAAGAAGTTAAGTTGACAATAGCAAGAGAGAGCATGTGGATATGACTGTACCTATACTTCAGCTCTTTACTTAAGCCAAAATATGCCAAAAATCAATCAATTAAACAAACAAACAAATAAAACTACCACCCTAGGTTGTTAATAATCCCATTATTAACAGGCTGTAAGTAATTACAGAAGCTCTGTACTTCTGAAAGGCAAGTCTGCAATACTAATAAAAATTTAAGTCACAAGCATGCTACCTTTGTCATGTCTCAAGAGGTAAAACAGAACTAAAATCATTATCAGTAGCCCAGGGATCTCTTTTCCATCTCCAAAAAGTTTGAAGTGGAAAGTTTGCTTGGAAATCTCTAAAGCAAATTAACTTCACTAATAAAATAGGGACTTTGACAAGGTAAATGTTAACCTTTTTCACAGAACATATGCACACATTATATGATTCTTAAAATTCTCTTCAGATACCAGCAGTATCTCTGGAGAATTTATTACACTTGATTATTCCACTTAAGTATTCATAAATATTTATGCACCAATTGATGTACTCGATGTAATCTTTCAGTAGCTGGTACAAATATGTCACTTAAAAGAACAGTGAGGGAAGCTGCAATTAGCAATTAGTGATTCAAACACATCATGTGAAAAGCTGAGAATCTCACTCATGCGCAGTAAATTTTTACATTAAACATATGGATTAGTTTAGGTTCCAAATGCTCTACTAGAGAACTGAGTCTGTTCACTAAGGCTAACTTCCAAAAGCTTCTTTTGTCCAAACTATCTTCTGTGACCATTCTATCCTCCTCCTTTTTTTTTTCAGTCCTTCTTTAGATGCATAAACACTTCTCTTGACCAGCATGATACCAGCTGCCTTATAAAGCATTACTACCAAACACTTCTGTGTTCTTTGAGAATATCACCTCAGAGAAACACCTACAATATAACTCACTTTGCATGACTTAGAATTTTATATGAGCTTGTTAATTTTGTTATGGAGATGAGAATCTGAATCTATCATTTTGCTTTCCTTGAGAGGAACCATGCATACAACGTGAAAGCAGGTTAAAGTATTAACCAATCTTCTCCTCTCATATGTCATTTATGATCAAACATAACAGTGTGATTTGCAAAACAGAAATCAGGAAGGCCGTATGTTACCAGATTTTGTTTGGAAGGAAAAGGATGTATAATCATAGCATTTAACTGATTGCCTGAAATGAACGGCTTGATTTTCCTCCTTCCTACTTCCCTCCATCCCCCTGCCAAAAAAAAATCACTTCAGAGTATCTGAGCTTCCCTTCATTTTAATAGGAAGTTTAGGTCAATGTCAGAACTAAATAAAACAGTATATACCTACAGGGAAAAGGGTTCTATATATCCCCTTGTGTAATTTTTTTTTTCACTTAAATGCCATGTGTACACAACCTTCTACTTAATTGACCCCTAAACTGTTCTCTGCTGTCACATCCTGAGATATGCAAAAATGCACATCATTGCTGATCTCATTACCCTGATGTATCACTGACAGCTGCCCATGATCTCTCTTAATTTGGAAGTCCAACCACAAGCAGAGTGTCCTGGGAAAATGATCTCCATGGCTTAGCAGTGTGACTAAGTTCATCCTACTGCAAATAGCCTTACTTTATATGGTTCACATCCTAATGGTAAGTGACATGCTCCTGCCTGGATCTTGAGGAAAGGTATCAGTCTCCTATTTTACTGCCACTAAAACTGCTAGTTTCCACCTCACTACTCCCTTCCTGAATGCTGCTTTTTGAGTCATGCTTCAGGTTTGTATATACAAACTTAGAAACTCTGCTCAGTGCCAGCTAAAAACCCAGGCAAAAGAGGTGATTGATGAGAGCAAACTGGCTGCCAGACACTGCAAAACAGGAGATGCAAAACAGTTAATGCCAGAGAGACCTTGCTAAAAAAAAAAGGCACTTTTCTACTGCTGCAGCTGTTGCCACTCAAGGCAGTGATGGGTAGCATCTACTGTCCACAGGGTATCTTTTGCCACAGAGCCTTCTTTAAGCTCCTCATTTCCTCCCCTAGCAGTATGAGCTTTTAAGCTTTTCCAGAGCTGCCATGCAGCTAGGCCAGCTCAGCTCCGCACCTTCTTGTCCGCTGGTGCCCCTCACTGCTGTGTGGCTTTCAGGACCAAGAAACTCAAAGAAATTGACAAGAGGGTAAGCACTTTCTGGAGCTTTTTTTTTTTTTTTTTATTATCTCCACAGAGGCAAATATTGCAAATAAAAGTGATGTTTCTGGAGACTTTAGGAAAAGGCTTGGCTGCATGATGTTATGCCCTTAATGGGTTGCAGACAGTCCTAGAATGCCTACGACTTTTGTTTAGCCTATTTGCGTTCTTATCAGGCTTGGTAGCCTGTAGAGTCCCTTTCAGTGTTTTTTTATACTATATAAACTTTCTCATATCTCCTATGATTTTTGCTGCAAATAAGATCAGCTCTTTATAAAGTAGCATGCTTAGCAGGTGGAACCTATCTTTTAGGGCATTGAAAATGTACATTCACTGTAAATTAGAAATGTTCGTTCAGAGAAAAAATACACTTAGGCAAATGCTAAAAGACTTGTTTCTTCACTGCTTAAAACCTTTATTGCTATAAAGCTATAAGCAAAAGAAAAAAATAGCTTCCTTGAAACTATGTTCTTTCCAGTACATAGATGCTACCATACCTAATTGCTCAGATTGAAATAAGCAATATTTCCTTTTTTTTTTTTTTTCTATTTACTTAGACCACTAGAAATAAATTGAATTTGAGAATCCCATCCCAGAAATTGTTCAAGAGGAGGATTATTGCTTCTGTTAACATCTTTTTGGATTGAATATGTTAATGCACTTTCATTATAGTTATACTGTTTCTAGCTCTCAAACTCAGAGCTGTAGGCCATGAGTAAGTTGTAACAAGCATCTTTCCAGGTAGCAAGCTCTCATGCAAGAAAGATTATTTGTATTTTTTAACAGTTTCTATTTTATGTGAACTAAAATTTGATGTCATAACACAAGTGTTGGTTTTAGATATATTGGACTATCACTCTTATTTACATAATGCAAGTTATAATCAACACAATATTTTGTTGCAGGTTTGGAGCATAAGTGTCTCCTCTATGGAACTAGACAGTGAAGTTAGAATCTATATACATCTTTCAAAGGTGTATGAAATACATGAATAATTGACAACTTCAGAAGGTTCATGTATCAATTTAATGTCACTTTAGGACATAAATTTATGGTATCCTTTTCTAAAACTCACAGCCATATTCCACTTTTGGCATTGTGAAAAACTTCAGAGAGTGTGAAATAACACAGATGTAATATCATAAGAAACAGTGCAGCATACTCACATTAAACAACTTTTGAATGCTCTTCTGTCAAAAGTGCAGAACTGAAATGGTACCAACTAGAGGAAATGTCACTAAGAAGTCAATGAGGCATCAAGTGAATTACCGTAAGAGGTGGGATAGACATTTTAGCTAAGACAAGAAAGTACCTAAATGAAAGGAAGAAGAAAGAGATAGCAATTAAGTAAGATACATTTTGTGCAGGCGGAAAAGTGCAGGTCTGTACGATGAACAGAAAGGCTGATGAGTTCTTCAATTTACAGAGTAAAGAGATTGTTAGTAAAGAAATTGTTTGCAATTAAAAATACCATTTGTGCACCAGAAGTAAAGAAATCAAAATAACAGTGTGGAAGACATTGCAATTATCTAGATTCTGAATATTCTGAATATTCTTAAAAACATCACCTGTCAAGAAGTGCTTGCACCCATTAGAAATAACCTCTTTGCTAATTTGAAAATAATAAAAATAACTGACCTAACAGAAGAACTAGTGTTTCTCAGAAGATATATATATCTTCTTCTGAGAAGATATATAGGTAGAAAGTAGAAGGGGGAGAAAAGAAAAAAAGAGAGATAGAGAAACTACATAATGTGAAAGGACGGTTACGTGCTACCATGCTACTCATTCCCTTGTTGAACAAAGGGAAATTATTGCTTACCTTGTTGATGGATAAGCTTGCTTAAGGTACTAAAGACAGAGCTGAAAGCAGCCTATCAAAAGTAACAGTCATTCAAGCAATTTTAAGGAAAGCAGATTTATAGTTGAAAGATGAGTTTAAATATGAAGTGTGAATGAGTCATGACCTCCTTCACTTTCAAAATTTAATCAAAAGTCAATGAATATTAGTGCTCCAAATAGATATTTACTTTCAACGTGGTCACAAAGGCAGAAAGAAGTCTTCAGTCTAGGTAAAGCAAACTATAATATTCCTCACCCACAGCTTTGCAACCACATCAATGAAAATAGCCTAGAATGAAAAATAATTTGTTTTGAACAGGCAAAATGGGTCCTGTCCGAATAGTAAAACGTCTAGAATATTGCTTATATCATTGAATTATCAAAGATACAGCTACATCCCTCTCATTCCATCAGAAATATTCAACCTTTCTGGAACAGATCTCCACCTTGGAACAAAAGAAGGAAAACTGAGGAAAGAACTTTGACTTATGTAAATGAAATTAGATTTCTGTTTTCTTTCATCAGACTGTCACCCAGAAAGACATTGACTAGTATTGCAAAAAGCAAGTACAGATTAACCTGTATAAACATATTGTTTCTGTATTATTAGAATGTTCAGATATGACTGAACCTTCTACATTTCCAGTACAGGAAAAGTATCAGTTCAATTCATGGAAGAAAGATGTGTCTGTTTGCCTGTTTCATATCAAAATATACTTAGCATGAATTGATGAGTTAATATCATTTCTGGTTTGGAGTGCTCTTTCAGTGAGTTTTTATAAGAAAGTCCTACCTGCCCTCTATTCATTCCTCTAAGTAAAGCTGCCCTTTCCAGGTGTTATGAGCCAGCCACTGGAGAACATGCAAGTACTGAAGCTACAAAATTGTATATAAAACATTTCTTGCATTAACATGGAGTGTTTCCTCCTTGCCTATGAGATAATTACATTGCTGATGTTGCCCACTTGGAAGAGGCACTTAAATGTTTCAGCAGTGCTTGAGATAACATCTGCTAAGTGCTTTTTGATTAAGTCCTTTATAATTACTCATTTTTACAAAGCATGCATTTATTCAAAGGGTACCTTAGTTATCAAAGAGAAACTGCTAATGGAAACTTTTCACTATTTTGGATTTCTTACACTGATTTGGCATTTTCCATCCCCACCATGATCCCCTCCATTTTGATATGCAATCCAAAATATGTCTGCTATATACTATGCAACTATGCACATATGAATCTATCTGTTGCTCAGTTTGGTAGTTTGTTGGTTTACACTGGAGAATCCCAAAATATCAGGTAAGAGAACAGACAGCAAACAGAAACACACTAGGTGAGAATTAGTCTTAAACAGATCTTCTTAATAGATACTACATAATTAAAAACAATGAAGAAGTTGTTTGAGACAACTGGAAGATCTGATATAACTGAACAACCCCAAATTCCTTTAAATCTTCAGGAATCTAATATTTAAAAAAAACAAGGACACATTCAAAACTGGCATAAAATGCCTAAGAATACTGTATAATCCAGTGAGTGCTGTCAGAAAGATCTTACCAGTCTAGCTGGTCAAATAGCTATACCAGATACTGCTGATAAGTTAATGAAGTCACAATACAGATAAGCCTCTAATACTTTTGAAAGGAATCATCTCAAGTATGAGAATATTCTCATCTTTCTAATAGGAAATGCGTGGACAGATATCTCTAAAATATTTTCAGATAGCAACTCAAAAAAAAAAAAAGAGAGGTTGTGAATATCTGGAAAAGGAAGTCATATTCAAAGCAGACTGAAATGTATTTAGAAACATCTTTGTTGTTGCTCAAAGCAGAGAGCAGGACGTTTGAGAAATGCTGTTACATCCTTTTCTGTAGACACTGGTAATAGGAGGAGGTGATGAGAATATCTGTAGACCAGATATTCCCACCCAATTCCCTTACTTGTAGCAGAATAAGAATAACATGTATTCTTATTAGGATTTCAATTATGAGAATAAATTCTTCCTCTTTTCTCTAGATCTTTTCTTCTTATTTATGTCTTTCTTATAGAAAATTCCTACTTATATAACCAAGCTTCCTCAGGATTTTATGTTACAGGTTTCCCCATTACTGACTGGAATGCAGAAAATTCATGTATTAGACTTAATCCTGCCTTTAAAAAACTTGTGAATTTTCACTCACTTGTTTAAACTCTTGTCTGAAGTGTCAGAATTTTCATTTAATGGTAAGGAGAATTTTCCTTTTGCCACAAAATATATAAAAAGCATGCAAATAGTTTTATTTTGTGCCCCAAATTTGCTAGATATATCAACTTCTCAAGGAATCAGAGAGGAGAATGCAAAGTAAATAGGATAAGCACTCAGTTAAATGTTGTAGGAATGCCAATTAGGAATTTGTTTTCTGGAAGAGAGGTTTTCTGTATCTTAACCTAGCTATCTGCTGTATTATCGTTGTGTTTTTATCAGCTGTAGTCAGACCATGATAATTAAGATTAGAATATCATTATGGGCAGATCTGCTTCCTGTTAACTATTTTCAACAAAGTCCTCTCATTTGGACTAAGGGCAAGAAATCTCAGTTCTAGTTAAACTTTCTTTCCTTCTTTTCTAAGGTAAAAAACAATTCACATTATTGTGAATACCTGTTAAAAAATAGCACAATAGTTGTCTGTTTTGCACTGAGGAATTGCCTATCTAAAACAGCTTTTGCAGAATTTCTGAAGGAACAGGACATTCTGTATCAAATTATCCTGTATACTTTAATAGCTAGTTAAGAAGCTACCTATCAGCAGTTAGTGTGTTCTCTCTGCCTTTCCTCACACTTCAGTCCTTGGTGTCGTAACACTTGTTATGTCAATTAGTCAATCAAAGCATTTCTGATGTTGGTAGCTCATTTCAGATCAATGCAGGGAATTACTTTAATGTCAGTAACTTTCAGTTATGGACTCAGTGTTGTTACCAAAAAAAAAAAAAAAAAAAAAAACCAGTATTTAAGTATTTCCTTGATAATATTCATACTGTTAATCACTTTGGGGCAAGAAATCTTCATAAAAATCTCTCTATGTTTTATGTTTACAAACATTTTAAAATGTTTTATTATCTCAGTCACAGAAGAATGAGCGGAAATCCCTTCCACCTGCTGGAATTCTGTAGGCCAGGAAACCACCTCCTTCCTTGGCTCCTACTCCTTTCACTTGACTCATTGGTCACAGAGTTGGGACTTCATGGAATCAGTATGGAATTCACATAGATTAGGACTGTATAGGAAGCCCAAAGGCAGTCTTGCCATGCAACCCTCTCTTGGGTATTTGTTACCACAATATCTCCTTGTCTGAACTGCAGAGGGGTTCTCTAAATCTTAAAGGACTTTGTATCAGAGACAGCTGTTGGTAGGTGAATCTTTTGCTATTTGTCTACAGACCAATTGTGTAGACAGTATGTGAAAAAAATTCAGAAGATCAGCCTCAAATTGAATAGCTTAGCCTATGTTTATATGACCCCATTACCCAGTGAAACAGTAGTTCTTTCTATGCAATTTCAAATTAAAAATCTGATGAAAATTTTCAAACAAATTGCAGCTGCTTGATGCAGCTGCCTTTACTGTAAAAAGTTGAAAAGAATTTACTGATTGCCCTCCACTAAATGACCAGTTACTTGAAAAATTTTGCTTCTGAGAAAGAGTTAACAAGAGAGAACGATTCCTGAGGAAAGAATCTTGTCTTGACTTATGTGAAGACAAAACTATTATTTTGGTAAGTCAGACTTAATAATTCTAACTAGTCTTCCAGTAGAATTTCCTGAATTATATGATATCTTTTTTTGAGTGAATGATTCTTAAGATAGATAATGAAACATGCCATGGAGATGTGTATACAATCTACCTTTCTGAGTGAATATCCTTGAAATTTCTCTTGAGATACATCTTATGAATCTATAGAGTGCTAAAAAGCTCAGAGATGAACACTTAAAAGCAAGAATGTGTCCTCTGAAATCTGTAGATGCAAGTGAGGATGCTACTTTTCTGAAAACTTTCTCTCCAGACTTTTGCCTTCTGAGTAAAATCCCCTCCATTGGAAAGAATAGGCCTTTGGAAGGTTTGGATATTTTTAAGGGAAAGAAAATGTTGCCTGTCCTTTTAGCCACAGAAAAGGGCCCAGATGATGGCTCATTTCTTGGTAGATAGCACTGAAATGCATTAGGAATACCTGGCACTGCCTTAAGGTGTGTGTTTTCAACCAGCACCCTCTTCAGCCAAAGAAGATCAGAGCTCTCTAGGGATATAGCTTCATGTGAAAACACTATCTTAGTGTCAGAGTGATTTCCATTTCAGTGTTCAGCTGCAGTCATGTAGACTGATTCCATCATTAGGTCTGCAAGAGAAGTCTGTGTCTCCAATATTGCAAAGTGCAATACACGTTGTCTGCACAGTGAGAGTAATGTTCTGAATACAACACAAGTTCCACGTATACCAGAACCTTCCCATTAGTCTCTCTCTCAAGTGCTGAATCAAGGTGTAATTTTTGAATAAATGCTGAGCGCAAGAAAAGATAGGATTCCATCTCCTAGATATAGGTAGACAATAGAAGTTTTGTGAAAGATATTCTTTATAAAAAACTATCCCTGTTTTTAAATCTGTTATCATAATTTTATCATCTTAATTGTATCTACAACTATGGGATCTGAAAGTGCATCCTGGTTACTGGAATCAAATGTACTCTATGGCCCAATTCTGGTTCTGGGAGAATGAATTCTGCATCACAGCTGTGGATTGTTTAGCTAAACACCTGACCTGGCTAAGAGGACCTGGAGCATTTTGCTCGTTCCCTCATAATAGCCACATCCAGCAGGAATTACCAAAAGAAATTCTAATGGCATACACTAATCATAGGCAACATGCAAGCCTTTTGCTGGAAGGAGACCTGTATAATTCATCCCTGAACACTATTCCAGGTGTGATACAGTGGTTTCAACAAGACTTTACCAGAGATGCAATTTCCAGTATTTTACTGAAACAGTAATGCTTCTAATATACATATATTAAACGAACAGGCCATTACTTTCTGACCTAAAATATGGAACAATTTTATTTCTAATACTGATGAAACATTTGAGCTATGTCAAGTTGCAAGTGCTTAGGATGCAGAATAACAAACTGCAAAGTCCAGCATTAGCTTTTTAAAATTTAATTTCCATATTAATATGTATCAGATCTTCAGAGATTTATAATTAAGATGTTTGTCAGCATTTCATTGCAAAAGTTCCTTGTTCTTTTGTGTACAATAATTATTTGTCAATGGTATGACGATTATAACAGATGATGCCAACAAATAATGGCCTTCTTAAATATTTATGGTATAACAAAGAGTATTGATCATATCTTATATCATATTGTTTGGTCATGTTTCTTAACTGTTCAGCTATGGTGGTTTTTATCTACTGTGGTGCATTTTTTATAGGGATGTTAATATTTTTCAATCAAAACTAAACTCTTTATGTTCCTCACAATTATGGCATTATCCACTGTCATTAACTTCTATGGTCTTTGCTCTTGAAGCTGTATTAAGTTTTATTCCTTTAAGAATAGAGCCAGTCTAGGAGAAAGACCATGTTAAAAATGCATTGTCAGACTGGAGGCAGAGTGCTTAGCAACTAGAGGTTGTACTTATATATAATTTTCAGTGCATGTTTGTCCTGGGGGTCAAGTCCTCTAGCAGTTCAGATCAGCATTTCTTTAAATTGCCTCATTCTTCTTGGAATGAAAGCACTCTTTGATCTGAGTGGACATCTATTTTTTTTTTTTAAATTAGGAGCTGATGTGCAATCAGGATAAATCTGGAAAATACACTCAGAGAGGGAAGCATTCCTGAGTGGGATAATATTCAGTCTGAATGTTGCTGCTAGCTGCTCATTCAAAATTAGTAGCTAGCTATCCACTGCTTAGAATAGCCTTAAAACTTCAGCCCAAATTATTATGCAGCTGTGTTCCCCATTTCCCGTTTTGCTGGAGGAATTGTCTGTGAAATAAGGTGTTAATTTCATAATTTTATAGTCCTCCAAAGAAGATCTTTTCAAACATGTCTAATTCTTTTTTTTATGTAAAGCTCTGTAAGTCTATTCTTGTTCCCTCTCCAGTTTTTGGAAGTGGATATAGTTCTATGGTATGTAAGTTAGGATATCAGACTCATGAAGGCGTGAGTCCAAATAAGTCATGTGGCAAAGTAGCACTCAACAATGATAGAGAAGGAATACCTCAAGTAGAAAATTTAAGTTTCTTGGACTGTGCAACTAAAGACATAGAGAAATAATAAACTCACACTCTCAAAATAATCACAGTAACAAAAGAAGACATCCCAGGCAATTTATTTTTCTTTTTTTTTCACTTTGTGATATAAGGACTAATAGAATACATGTTGTATGGATATTTTTAAAGCTGTAGCTCAGTAATAAAATATTGCTTTATTTTGCATATAATTTAGGTTCAAGTATTAATCGAGTTATGTATTGGAATTTTACAGGACCAGCCTTTTACCTAGAAAAATGGGACATTGTCCTTAGAAAGTCCTATCAAAATGTTAGTTAGCAATCATACACAGAAATAAATCCATTTGAGATATTTGAGCTCATTGGTCTCAAATACAATTTTCATTTGAGTTTTTCAGTACTTACCTCTCTTTACCAACAATGACATTATATATATATATGTGGGTTTCCTGTGGCTCCAAACCTTCTTGAGCCTGGTTATGATATTACTAAGCGTGTCTAATCTGATAAGTCATATGTGATATGTCATGTGGGAGTGCAGACCAGCCCATTGGAGGAAAGCATAAGGTGTGCTCTTTTGCAGAGATGTGGCCCCAAGGGTACACTCAGATGAGCACCGAATTCACTTAAGTCAAGCAAGTCTGTCATTTCTAAATCATAAACTTTATGAACTTTCTGAGGAGTCTGTCCTATAGAATTCTGAGTAACTGCTTTGGGCTGACAAAAATGTCACAGTCTCACAATTTCCCAAGGGACTCAGCTTTGATTCTCATCTGGCTGAACTATCAGTGGAAGCTGTTGATACTTTTCTATCTATTCTTGGTATTCAGGGGTAGAAAATGGAAGTTAACAGATGATTGCCTACAGATAAGAGGGCTTAACTGAACTCTGCTGTCAGTTTCAATACAAAGACAGCCAAATTAAGACAGTCCAAAAACGGAACCTTTCTTAAAAAAGGTAAATATAGAAGTTTTCTTTTTTTTGTTGTTGTTTTGTTTTGTTTTCTTGGTGAAACAGTTTCTCAGTTCTGCAGTAGATACTTGGGATTTCACCATGCCAACATACTTGACTGGGAAAAATAAAAGTCTAAGAAACAAAGAAAAGCCACTAGTTTGGGTTTTTTTAAAATATTATTTAATCATAACAGCTAATTCTCAATATTTTAATGTTATGATAATAGTATTTTCTCTTCTATATGCAATTTTAGAATTTTAACTACAGTATTAAATAAAAATACTTTTTCTCATTGTAGTGCAAAAAAACTGAAGAATCCTAAATATTTTACAGTTTTTTAATATGTAATGATTTCTAAACTAAAAAAAAAAAAAATTTTTTTTTTTTTTTCTGGATGGTCAAGATTCCTAAAAGCTAGAAGGGCAACATTACTTTCTGTGCTATTGCATATCCCTTCTCAAATTAGAAAATTCTGTGACAAATGAGACTTTCTGCTAGCATTAATTGCTTTGAGTATGTTCATATAAGTACAGCACTTCTGTCTTTGCCTTTCACTGCCTGATCCATATAAAACCTTTTTATTTTTTTCAAAATATTTAATTAGTTTATTAATTCTGAACATTTCCAGCCTAATGGCAGTGTAGAGAAGTGTTCTTTTTCCTGAGATTATTTATTTATTTACTTATTTATTTATTTGAAAGGGTCTCACTTGTGGAAGTAGGAGCAAGTCCTTCAGCAAACATTTTCATAAATTTCTTCTGAAGACATCAGAGCTAGCACTAATTTCAAGAGTAAGCATTTCAAGGAAATACATCTCAATTTGAAAATATGCTTAACTAAACATGCAGAAATAATGAATTAGACATTCATATAAAAGTGGTAAACAGATCTGTCACAAGCAGTGTGATTGTCAGACGTATTTTTGTGCTTCTGATACTCCCCAAAGTAAGAAAAAGTTTTGTGGCTGTCTGGAAGGTACACTTAAAACTCTGTTTTCAGAGTGCCTTAGGCTTTTTAGGATATGTGAAATGAGTATGTAGTTCGCAGCTGTAATGAGAAGGTCCACTCTTTGGATGACATCTTGTCAAACACAAGGAAACAAAAGCAAAGGCTCTATGCTCAATTTGTGCAGGATCCAAATAAATTGGAGAAAAAAGAAGCTTTTGAAAGCTGACGGTGGTGTCAGCCATGATGCTCTACTTACCAAAGGTGTTTTTAACGAGGGAAACAGTTGTTTCTTGCAGGGTTCCACGCACACATACGCACACGTGCACAGGCTTGCCTGCAGCACAGCAAATGGGTGCCTGAGACCTGCAGCCCTACGTGAGTTGAAGGCGAGGGGGATGCAGACTGGCTGGGGGACGTCACTGAGCTCCATTCCCCAGTCCTGGCAGAGACAGAAGCAGCCGCGCTGAACGATGCAAGGTGTGGAAGGAATGTGAAATGGGTCGCACAGCCAGGCTTTGAGGGATTTCAAAGGAAGTGGGTGACAAGTAGTGGGACTTGGCAGTCCGTGGGCACCCTCGGACCGTGGAGGAGATCCCTTCACATTCACTGGAATATCGAGGACGAAATACTGATATTCCCCAACCCTGAAAACGTTTGCTACCGCAGACTGTCAAATATCCTCACATTATTCATGCTTCATTTTGACACTCTGGACAGGGCTGAAATTCACTTTCGTAAATTCTGATTCAATGTGAGAGTCACATATTAAAATGAATAGCAACAGAGGTGAAATATCTGGGCATTTTATGTATTTCAAATGATTTAACAATCAGTCTTTAATACATCAGACATACTGCACATAACACTCTTAAGTGCTTCTTTTCCTTTAGTGCAAGACATACTCTTAAGTACATCCTCAGATTTAAATTCAGGACACATTTCTTCTAAAGTAACTTAGTGTTTCTATGAGATGATGAATGGATTGAAGTAACCCATCTCGACAGAGAAAGATATCATCTTAATAATCTGATATTTTATGTTCTTTGTTATAATTACTTTTTCCTCAGATTAATGAATTCCATTTACAGTAGCAAGCTAGCAAATGAAAACCATTCAGCACTAGTATGAAATATAATGGAAAGATGAGTCTGTCTGGTATGCAAAGCATAAATTGAAGTATTAAAGAGCCATTATTTACAAAAAAAAAAGTGATTTTTTCCGAGTGTAAATTATATTAAAAAGAATTTTCTTTCCCTCAAAAGAAATCAAATACATTTACATTCTTGAAGACAATTACCAAAGCCACAGAGTTCATAAAGTAAGCTTTCAATTTTCTTCTCAAATCACTCCTCTTGTTTCACTTATTTTTCTCTATTGTATGTAATGTCCTTCCTTCTTCTGTTTCTGTTTATTCCATCTAAAGTCCAATCATGTAGATAAATAAATACAATACTTTTTTTAAAAAATAGACTTCTGATTCTGCATGTATCCCATTTGCTCAGGAATGCCTGGCCTCTTCTCCTAAGGGTGGATATTTCTCTCAACCAGAGTTCGCTTGTAGCAGCTGTTGTACAGCTCCACATAGGTTGTGGAGCTCCACATTGTAAAGTCATTGCACTCATAAGCAACATGGTAGGGACCCATAAGCTGACGACAGGATTTGCAGAGCTTGGGCTCCACTTTGGAAGTGGTGGTTGAGGAAGTTGAGGATTTCTGGAGGGAAAGGTAGCAAGAAAACCCAGAGCAAGCAGAGCCCAAGTCAGGC
>JAVCKT010011924.1:0-11120 GCA_032273925.1 Rhynchotus rufescens | reverse complement strand
GCTGATAACATTTTGGAAGAACTGAAGTCCCATTCGTTTCGGCTCCTGAGGGACACTGCAGGCTGGCTCTGGGGCAAGCACAGGCATCCAGTGCACAACCACTTGCCACACATGGAGACTTGACCTTGCAGCCTTAGCCTGCAACCTCAGAAACATTCTTCTGCAGTAGTTGCTTTATGTCTGCATTAGAAGGAGAAAGCACTTGCTATCCCTCCACATGCATTATTTCCTCAAGTGAGACCAGACGTTTGATACACACTGTGGGGAGCCCCGGGGACCCCCTGCCTTCACCCCACGCACGCTCACTGCCAGGCATGCCCCGCCGTGGGTTAGGAGCGGGACAGCAGTCCGACCCTGCTCCCATTAGGTCCTCCTCACAGCAACAGGCAGCTGGGAGAAGGGAAAGCAGAGGGAAACTAGTTCAGGAGCTGCTGCAAAATCCTTAGTGATGCCCATGGGATGCTGCAATGAAATACGCTGCTTTTTAGATACTGGATGATAGTGCAAGGTTAGAACCTCTTTTACACATACACTTTTTATGTGCTCATATAGCTACTGCTTTCAAAATATTTTCTTTGATTTTAAAGTTTGTTTTCTTATTTGAGGCACTAAATCAGATTCATCCAACTAGTCTTTAAAATAGAAAACTCTCACTATTTCACTCTGCAAGCCAAGATTTTGCTACAGTTTACCTTGGAGCAATTTATTGTCAATATTCATTTGCTGATAAAAACAAGGGATTTAAGATATAAGTGCTGACACAACCCTGACTGTGGTGTTTTGCATTGCTACAGAGCTCTGCACAGTTATAATTAAAAAGACAGCCTACATTGAGTAAAAAGCTTAAATGCAAACCTTTCAAATCAATCAATATAATATCAGTGACATCTCTAAAAGCATATGGAGGATAAAGGAAAGAGGCTCATTATGGAATTAAAGAAAATTACAAGTATTAGTTTCATATATATTATTTATCTTGAAATTGTGGGAAAATAAGTTGCTGAATTTACAACTTAAATTTATCTTTAGCCATAACTTACCAATAGGAGGGATATTTATTCTCTGTTTTCCTTGCACTAGAATATAACTGCAAAGGTCACAACAACAAAAAGCTACTAAAACTGGAATTAAAATGGTATTGGATCAGCCACTATTTGAAAACCTCAAGAAAGAGGTTTGGGGGCGAAAAAAATGTACAAGAGAAAAAAAAAGGCTTTGAAATGGCTTTATCAAGACAGGGAGCAGTGTACAGCAGACAGCTTATGATGACAGAAGATTTTTTAGCAACTGGAATTATTCTAATATGACTGGAATTGTTCAAACTAAATCAGCTCTATTCTTTACCTACTCCTTACTGTCCTCTACTAAGGGTGAAAATTAGCAAGCTTCAGCAATCATGGCAGGAATTCCCAAAGACTGAAGTTTGGTACTTTGCAAAATGAAAAACCAGCCACTGCAGGACAATTTAGCTACCAATAGGTAAGAAGTTTCTCAGAGGGCCTACAGACCAAGCAAAGCTGTGAATGCAGCTTCCTCTTGGCTCTGTTGGTGCTCAAGAACCTGAGGATCTGCTTCCGTGACCAGATTTTGCTCCTCACAGCTCCCAGCTGCCTTGTGTAGTCCAATATGTAAAAGCACCCTGTTTGGGGGGAGCACTTACACAGAAGGTACGTGAGGAGCTTGCCTAAAATTGCTAATATTTACTTTGAACCCTGGAATCTCATTGTCTCTAGCACTGCTAACAGGATTGTCTGCTCTAGTGCTTGTAATGGCATTAGCAAGAGGGTGACTGTGCAAGTCTCAAGTGTCAGGGCTTCAGCCTTTGGGGTGAAGCACATCCTCCCAGTTAGATACAATTACCCTTACTCTGGGAAATCTCATTTTATATCCAAAATTGATTTTTTTCTAAATTGAGCCTTAAGCAGCAGGACTTTGTTATTTGTTATTCCGCATTGCTGTCCTTCTGACAATGTCAATATTGATGGCAGTAACAGGATTTTACTGCAAATTGTTACCGCTTCCTGGGTTGCCACCACTCTTCCTGTTTTGCCAGCAATGCCAGTTTTTAATAATGAAGAGCTTTAAATGAACTGAGGCAGCAGTTGTCTTAAAACCTGGTGATAATTAACTTCCTGAGAAAAAAACAGCACCAAAGAAATGCTGAGCAGCTCTTTATAAAAGAAAAAAAAAAAAAAGAAAAGAAAAAAAAAATGGAAAAAAAACACTTAAGTCACTCAAGCTGGGCAAAGACCAAGCAAAACTGAAACACTAATAGAGAGAGGAGTTTTAAGGAGTTCATAGCTGACAATGCAATCAATTTCAGGTTTGTTGAGATTTTGCACTGGATGCAAACTGTGCTGTGCATCAAGAGCCCTAAAAAAAGAGGTTAGAGCTGAACCTGAAGATGGTCTGACCTTAAAAATCGTTGCCCTTTCTCTCCCCACTGCCAGCAGCGCGGAGCCTCCCGCTCGCAGGACACGCTGCCTCCTCTCCCCTCCTCAGCCTCGCCACCATCACCACATTCAAACAACACAGAACATTGAAGAAGAAATTTGTTATCATTTAGAAATAAAAACTTTCCTGTGGAGGATTCACAGCCTATTTCATCCTCTCTGCCAGCCTGACGACCGGCAGGTCTCTTGTTTGGATGCCTGCTACCAGGCCCCGGCGGTGCCTTGGCCAGAGCGATGCCAGATTCGCCTTCTCCCCTGAGCAACTGCTGCACAGAACAGCTCACCTCAGAAGCACAAGTTTCAGACAAAATAGCCAACACACATTCTAGAAACATCCCACACCAATGTACTCTGGAATTCTGTAAATTTGCTCTTCTGAAGCAGAGATTAGTGAAATTGTAAGACCCCAGAAGGCAGGCCACAAGGCAGCATGACTGGAGAAGTCGGTAGGAAGGCACTTAGACCAACTAGGAGCAGTGTTTTCTGTAGGGAGGCTACTTTGCGTTCACTCCTGCAAACCCCTCCTGAAAGCAAACAGCACATACCTTGTCACTCAGCTCATCCGCTGTACGTCACCGTGCCGCCACCTGCACAGCACTTGGGATGCGCCGTAACCAAAGAAAGGAAGATGGGAGGGAACTGTCTCCACACAAACAGATTTTAGGCACTTCTGGCATCTAATCTACAGGACTTGTACAGCGTGAGACAAAAATGAAAAATTGTTTAGAGGAAGAATTAATTTAAAAGTCTTGACCTAACCAGAAGGCAAAATTTGACTTATTTATTAGAAGCACAGAAATACCTTATTTCTTACATTACAAGTAATCATTTCACTAAGAGAAGGCTTTGATTTTTTCTTTTTTTTTTTTTTGGATGGAGCAAAGCCTGGCATTCAGCTCCCATGCTGAGGTCCTCATGCTGGAGAGAAGGTATAAACAGACCATAAAACACAACATTCAGTGAAAATTAATATGCTTCCATATATGAGATATGTATATTCACACACAGCATATATACACATATAGGTATGCACACTATGCTTGTTACAAAAGCAAAAACAAAACTACGGTTGAGCTACTGGGCAGATTTTACACACACAAGAAGGGAGATCTACGGGAAGGCCTTCCCACCTTAAGGAACTGCCCGGTTTCCAGTTCCCCACTGCATGCTGCTCTTCCCCTTAATGCCCCATCTTTCATTCCCTTAAGTCTTCCTTGGATTTTTACATACAATGCCTATTTTCAGGCAGTAACTTTTCTTCTGCAGTACAGGTACTTTTCTAGTTTACTTGAGAGCTACACACACAAAACACTCATCTCTTTACTCAAACAGCAACACATTTGGCAGATTTGGAGGTACAAGACATACAATTTTCACATTTTTTGTTTGTTTGTTTTTTAAATCAGGGCTTCATTCAAGTGAGCCTTGAAGGAGGCTTTAAAAAGATGTGCAATTGTCAACAAACCAGTATTTCTTCCTATTGAAATTAGCAGGAAGGGGGAAAGAAAAAAGAGAGAATGCAAAAGAGAGGAAGAAAAAGCAGAGAGAAGAATGCTGTTAATCAAACCAATCAATTCCTCACTAAGTGATCATGTACCAAAGGCCTCAGTTAATAGGGGGGGTAGGGGAGAAGGGAGGTAGAAGGCAGAATCAGGAAGAGTGAGAAAAATAGTTTAGAAGATCATTATCCTTTGTCTTTGGGAATAGCACTGTTCTCCCTGCAAACTATTTGAGTTCAGCTCTCAGTCTCAGAGTCAGCTCACTGCCAGCACCCCAACCATATTGCGGGAGCTTTTAAGATATCAGAAAACAACTGGATCACCATCCTCTAGTGATGTTCCTCCTACAGCCACCTAGAATTTCTATCGTTTTCTCCTCTTGCTCCTTCTCATGCCAATTCAGCCTACTCCAGGTATGACTAGGCAGCAAGATGGAGATGGGATAACAGGATTCCAAGCGCGCGCTGGCCCTGGAGAGGGCTCCATGGGCTGCTCGGGGTGCGCGCAGCGTGAGCGGGGCCGCCAGCACGGACGAGCTGGGAGCGCGGACGGGGAAGCACGTGGGAAAGCGAGGCGGCAGCGCCCGGCGCGTGGGGCGAGCCGCGCGCCTTGCCGTGAAGCTGCGGCGGGCCCAGCCTCTGTCCCACAGCTTCATGCCTGCCTCTCTGCTCCACAGCCCTGTGCACAGCCGAGCAACAAACCTTACTTTGTACTCCAAGATCCAGACTCAGTTTCATATCAGTCTCAAGGAACTGGAGAAAAGCCGGCTAATGACACCATTCGTCCAAGCACTTCCACACTGGGCTGCACATCAAAGCTGCATCAGAGCCCTTCAGGTACATCCCACTTTTAATATCTGAATTAGTCCTTATACACAGAAAATTTTAACATCTAATGAGGACTCCATTAGGCCATATCTTGTCCTTGCTCAGCTCTTTATCAAGTACTACCAGTTTTAATTTAACACTAACTTGTGAGGGAACCAAAACCTATGCTCCATTTGCAAAATATAGAATATAGAACTTATCATTTCTACAGATACATATCAGAACTTTTAAATATTTTTTTCTTTTTTTACAAATATCATACAGTAAGCTATATGCTTAATATTTGCTAAGAGGTCAACATATGGACATACAAAGTTTCTCCTACAGGTAGGAAGCTTTCACAATTTGATACCTCTTTCACTTTCCCTAAGAGGTAGTATGGTTATACAAAAGCACCAGCACACAAAGCTCTAGTACTATAATTTCAGCAATAGCAAATTAAACTATATTGGTTAAATGTCAAAGTCCCCTTTCTTTGGGAAACACTTGTAAGAATTCTGTTGAAGTAGTTGAAAAGTATATTATCAGCATCAATTTTTACAAAATCAATATAATTCTCTCACACAGACATATTGTTACTTTTTTAATAAGAAATGGTAGTTTGTGGCAAGATTTCTTTTACTAACCTGTTGGCAAACACCTTAAATGAGCAACATTTCAGGTCTACGAAATGATCTTACCAAATGGTATCTAAACTCAAATCAATTTTGGCAAATACTGTTGTCTAAATACCAAGGTTAAGTTCCCACAGCAAATATAAAACATTTAAGATAAAATCCTATTCTACTTTACTGTGAATTTATCACAGCTAGTCCAATGTTTCACACAAAAACTATGACTTATCATGATACAATTTATTGAAAAAGCATCCTTTCAGTTTTAGTGGCTCTGCAAATGTTCTGTCCAAACAGCAAGAACAAAACACCTATTTCAAATATGACCAAGTGTTGCTTTTTGTTAATTAGAGTTTTGCTGTAGTCCCAGAATCTTCACTGAGACCCTACACTATTGTAAGAAACAACTGCCCAGTCATCTTGCCCACTTTTTGCAGGTTCTATGGAAGACTCTATAGCGGGAACTCAGGCGGTGGGCAGAGGTCTGTGCTTTGGGGCAGGGGCACATTGAGAGTTAGGACGTGTTTGGAACACTTAGAGGAGGCAGCTTGCATGAATCTCCAGTGAACTTCCAGGATGTTCTGTTAGAATATTTACAATATCTCTATTAATGAGTTTCTTCACTCATTCTGCTCTACCATTTGCACAACAATAATCTAACAGGGTTTTATTATTATTATTATTATTATTATTTACTCTTGTATTGCCTTTTCTCTTTTCTGCCCTCGATAGTTTCACGTAGTTGTTGAATTTTGCAGTGCAGTTTTGTATGTCTCTATATAGATATGCAAATAGGAGAATAAAACACACTTAAAAGTAAACTATTTAAGCTTATTCTTCTTAAGTCAACACCTTTAAATGAAAGCGATTTTTAATTAGTCTCTCTCCTAACCCGATAGCTGCATTTCCTTTTGCTTATTAAGGTAATCTAAAGCAAATAATTAAAACAGGGTAAGCTTGCTGGTCCCCATTTTTTTTTAATCTAATCACTGCACTGAACAATCATTGACTAAGTCCTGGAACGTGAGCTCAGAGAAGTGCTCCCACCTCCCCACATACATTGTCCTCTTCAAACATAAAAAAAAAAAAGTCTCAGTTCATTCTGCTACTCCAGTTGGATGACCACGTCATTCAAACTGAAGAGACATATTGTTGAGTTGGAGAAATGGGAATTTTAGTTTCTTTTCACATGTCTAAATTGGCAAGAGACACCTATTTCTGCAAGAGTACTCATGCTCATTTCACAGTACAACAGCTGAAAAAATAACCTCGCTATTAAGCTATATACTGCATGAACAAACGTGAAGTAGTAGAATATTCTCCTCATTGGGAAAAGGATGTACCAAATTACATGAGTGAGATCCAGTTCCTGTCCAGCAATCTTTTTTGAAGCATAAATGGAGAACAAAATTACTATCTATCAGTTTAAATGCGGTGTTTCTTACTTATTGATTTTAATGATGACTAGGTTCCACAATTTCATATCAAATCACTTTGATTTATTTGGGGCCATTTAGATCTCTGCATTACAGAGTCATCTGAAAAAAAACTTACCAATTTGATCTTAACTCTTAGTTGTTTAATCACTTATTGTACACAGCATATTGACGTCCTCAGGCCAAGGTGACTGTCATCCTCTGAACTCCAGCATACTCAAGTTACCTTTAGACCGGTTCTTATTTCCAAGTCCATGCAGAAAACCCTTACTCCCTGATACAGTTTCCTCCATCAATTTTCATTTCAAACAAGACAAGATGAGAACAACTACAGGCAATTTTTAATAACATGTTCTTTTTTAGAATAACATTTAGAAATTGTACAAAGAATTCTGAATCTGAAAATACAGTCAGTATATTAAAAAGCAATGAATTTCCAACATTACTTAGAAGATCCAACTAGAGAAGTTTCCATTTGAGAAACGAGACGTTACATCTTTGAGCATCTGGCAGTTTCAGAGCAACTCGAGGCTGCAATCACAACACCCATTAGAGAGCTCCACGCTTCAGAACGAGCAAGCAAGTGGTTGTCCGTGCAGCCAGTAAATCACCTGATCCTATTACAAAATCAATTACTGCAGCACATTTCTATTGCTACACAACCTGATGATGGCAAAATGATATTGGGTAGCTACTGCAAGGTCAAAAAACAAACCTGCCACGAGCATCTGGCATTTGTCTTTTTCTCACGTAAGTCCGAATTATAAAGCAGCCCGCGAATGGTCTATTTGCATTTGCGGCGATAGTTACCTTCTTCGGCTGACTGAGACATTCCCTGGACAGTCTCTGCAAGTGCTCTGCCGCGTGGCCGCACGCTAGCAGCTCGGAGCAGCAGGTCGCGCAGCCCAGCCTCTTCATTAAGGCGGAGAGGAGGCTGCAGCCACAGCCACACATGGACCTGCTCACCGGGAGAGGCTATCCTTGAGGAAACCGGGACCGGCCGCGCCCCGCACACGCTCCCAAGTGCTCCACTGCCTCATTCTGCAGCGCCCTGGCTCAAACCGAGACTGATAAACTGAAGGGGAGAGGAGGAAGGAGGGAGAGGAGGAAGGAGGGAGGGGAAAAAGAAAGAAGGCGCTTCTCCGGAGCGGCTCAGCCCGCCCCAGGGGCGCGCGGGAGCGGGTTTAAAAAGCGCGCACGCTGTGCCCGCCGCTGGGCTCCGCGCGCCGGGGCCCGCGCGCCTCCCGCCACCGCCGCGGCCCCGGCGACACCGGCGGGAGCGGCAGCCGTGCCGGGCGGCGGGCTCGGCCGCGGCACCTTCCAAGGGAGGGAAATGCTCCTTCCTAACTCGGGAAAACGGGGAGGCCCTGGGGAGAGGCGCGCGGGGAGCTGCTGCCGTGAGAATGGCTGCTGGGAGGCTGCGCGAGCCAGGGGGACATCAGGAAACGACTGCAAAAAAGGTAAACGCAGGAAGAAACGAGAGGGAAAGAACTGCAGGTGGAATGGCCAGAAGGTAACGGAGGCGGCTCCCCAGAGCAGTTGGGGGGCAGCAGGCGCACGCGGCTTGGGTCAAGCCTTGCAGAACCCCTTCACTGACAGCGCAAAAAGGAAAGGGATCCAGGAGCAGCAAAGCTCATCCAAACGAGCAGCCAGACATCAAAAGGCCTCTCCTATATGCTGCTTACAACAGTGAAAACCTTTCTATCTTAACACATGCAATTAACTCACTAAGAAAAACAGTGCATTTTCATGAGGTACCAGTGCAATAACCGTGCGCTACTTTCGCCTCTCCATTTATAATAAAAAAGATGCAAGTAAAATTGTTTAAAAAAAGAAAAAAAAAGCTCATTTTAACTGGTTTAAGAGAGTATGCAATGCTGTTTCTGAAAGTAGAAGGTCTCACTAACACAAATGCTTAACCTGATTACAGGATAATCTGACTTGAAATAATTGTCACTTACATTTCTAGGGTTATCAGGGCTTGCCTGGTTCAGGAGCATCCTCTTTATCAAAAGGTTTAGAAAAATGCAAGTGACATGAAAGAAGCTTAAACGAACCCACTGGCAGAAAACTTCTGGTTTCTGCAATGCACTGAAAGCAGAATTTTTCCCCTGCTCTCTCTTCTCCCCTCCCCTTTACTGTTTCTCTCCCTCTTTCCCCCTCCCTTTCTTTGGTTTAAAGCTGAGCTGAGCCTCTCCCTTCACCTTGCTCTGCCCTTTTGCTATTCATGCTCCCATTAAATCAGTTTCCAGTAACATCTATATATGCACATGAACAACAAATTGCACAATACAAGAAAACCCTTCTAGATAAAGGCTACAGATGCAAACAAGCAAAATAACGCAGTAACCTTTTACTCGCCTGCTGGAGGTACTGTCTGCTGCACAGAATTTTAAATCCTCATCTGCAGATGCAATTGAGCTGGTATTGCCAAGGACTTTGCTCTTCCTGTGCTGATGCTACACAGCTATTCATCGAAGGAGCACATTATATAGGAAATTTAAAGTAATATCAGGTGAAATGACTCAGACGGCTAGAAAGGAACCAACTTCTCAAAAAAAAAAAATCAGCTCATGCTCTGAGCAGCCACATTTCAGAGAGATGTCAGACACATTAGTGAAGAAAGTCTTATTGCTGATGTCTGTATGCCAGCAACGTGCAGGATGTGGGAGCCAAGGCAGCTAATGAAAAAAAATTAATACATAGATTTAAAGCACAAGGATCACGGTCTCATGCTCAAAACTTCACATATCCTGCATACCACAAAAACCTCTTTTCACAAGCTCCTATTGTCTGTAAAGCTAAGAGAACAGTGGTTAAAAACAGTCCTTACATCCCTCCTACTTTCCAGCCTGGTCTCTCACTGGACTGCAGATGAGTTCTAATAAAAATATTCATACTGTACATACAGTATTTCTAATAAATGGAAATCCTACCTTTTGGCAGCATATAGTTAAGGATTACACAATTATGTTCCTCAACAAGAGACAGACTAAACAAACCCACCAGTATTATGGATAATGGGTTTGAGGCTAATCAGGTTATGAAGCACAACAGTACCTCTCTAGAATTTGTATAATTCTTAGCAGAAAGGAAACGCCAGCAGTAAAGCCTGCTATTCATTATTTATGATTTTTTTCCCTCCTCATGTCAGCCTCCCTAATGTACTATTGATTCTAAGATGCATGCAGATAGGGCTCCTGACAGACAAGCCACAGTTGTACAGACTCAGTATCTGCAAAATAAATTCAGATTTGTAGGAATATCTAAGCAACAACACTGCAGAATTTTTGTTGCTGTCCACACACAGTGGAATTGAAGTCCCTCTGATAGTGGTAGAGTATGACAAAGAACAAACTTTATTTTCCACCAATAACTGTCCTACACCATCATTTTACAAAATGAGAACTTTTTTCGTACATTTTACATTGCTATTACCATACTATTTTGTTTCTCCAACTCTCCTAGTGTCTGTGTCAGTATCTTCACCCTCTTGTTTCATCTGAAATTAAAATTAATTGCTATTAACTTTTTCATCACTTTCCTATTTCTAACTAAAACATTAGATGTGTAATATCCTTTACATTGTAATATTATCCTTTACATTATTCACTGACAAGACAGAACCACATTCTCAGAATTACTGTTGTATTTCAGAATAGTGGCTATTTTTACTAGTATATTGTAGCTCTCACTGCTTCTACAAACTTGGTCAAATAAGTACTTTAAAAAAAAAGCATGATTGTTTATGGTTTTAAGGGAACATTCAAGATACTAATAAAGCTCTCTTGCAATATTCTCCATTACAAGCCACAGCTGCTTAAAAAAAAAAAAAGTGCAAAGATGATTTCATGCTAAGCTAAGGCCATACTCTCCTGTATGCAAAATCTAAATGGGCAAACAGCCAGACACTCGCTTAGTTAAAGAGCCTGGAAGAAATATCACTTGGACACAGCATGTGGAAAAGACTGTAGACTATGAAAAGCATAAGTACTACTCTAAATATATATGCATATATATTTCACTATATTGTTCACAATTATAGACAAAGAAAAATAAGAAAATAGTGAAATGAATTTTCTGCACAAATATAAACAACTTGGATAGGTGCAAGAACTGTGAGAAGAAAAAAAAAAAAAACCCCAACCTTCCATGAAAGACACTCTTGCCAAAATTTAGTATGGCATGCGATAAAGACATGGGGCAAAAACACTATACTGTATACCACTCATTTAAATGTTTAAATATATTTCTAAAATACTACTAATAAACATTCAAATGATGGTATGCA
>JAVCKT010011923.1:0-12223 GCA_032273925.1 Rhynchotus rufescens | reverse complement strand
ACAAGCTGTTATTAAACTATATTTAACTGAAAATTTAAACCTACCTTTATCTTCTTCAGCAATCAGTTTATCCACTGCATAATCCACATCAAAAATGTAGCGGTAAAAGCAGAGCTGGGTGTACAGGGCCTTATCAGAATACTGTAATATAAGGAGACAATGATTAAAATCCCCATTCCAAGAAGGGTATCTTTTGCATCTATTTTTTATTTCTAATATCAATGGGCATTTCCCTCTGTGCTTTTTGTGCTTTTCTAACGGATTATATGCTCTGTTCATGTCAGATTTTTCTTTCATTATTTTACTGTGAAATCTCTTTACTACATATTTCCGTGTACTTTTTCTCACAACTTAAACCAGGCATTTATACTGATCACAGTAAATTTATCATTTCTTTAGATATACATATGGGCATACCACACTGACGATGCAGGAGCAAAAGGAGATTCATGAGAATGACAAGACAAGGGAGTAACTTACTCCTAACGCCTCAAGACAATGCACAGTGGCATGATATCAAAAAGGAAAAATGGTTAATGTATACTTCTGACGAGTACAGGTGCTTGGCCATATTTCGGTGCCACCCAGCCCTCCATGCACACACAGCTGTGGTTATATAAACTGTGAACGTGTCTTTCAAGTAAAAGCAGCTGCACATATACCTTTAAAGATTATGCCACTGTCTTGCTCTACACATCTGCGAAGGCTACTGCATGTAGGTAATCACACATTTGGTTCAAAACTCTGCAGGTGTGTACATGTGCAATACCATATTCAATTAAATCCTCTGCATGTCACTGATGTCAAGCTTCTGTGCTCTTTCTCGAGCTCCAAAGTACGTGCCTGTGTGCATTTAGATCACTGTTGTCATTCTGCGCATCAGAGAAATTGCTGGGATAGACATGAGATAGTTCTACACCAGCCCCTCTACGACTAAACCATTTCAAGTTAATTTTATTGAAGTCTTGCTCAACAGCACCACATTCAACACGCGGCCTGATACTGGGCCTCAAATATTGGCCAGCCGAGGATTTGTGCTCTAAAAACCCATAACCAAGAACGAAATCACCGTAACTGCAACAGACTGAGAAGCAGTGCCCGGTTCGGTATGTTTTGGGTACGTGCAGGCACGTACCAACTCCAGGAGATTGTCCTGGCGAGCTATAAAACCCACACAGGTTGTGGTCAGAATACAATTCAATTGCTGCTCAGTATACCATCAGGAATGAGACAGCAAATGCACTGGAATAACAACTGATAACTACTTAGGCTTACTGGAATTCTGCCTTAATTTAGCTTTTCACTTTTCTTCCCAACAAGCCAAATTTTGTTATTAAATTCAGCTAATCTTCTACTTCTCTTGGCACATTATAGAGCATCTACAACTATTAAGCAACCCATGTTGAGACATTTGACAACTATTACTCCTGCTCAGTTTTTTTTCTTAATTATTTTAACATTATACTTTTTTCCCACTCCATGTGAACCTATTTTAAAAAAAGACACAGAAGCTTATTTTATTCTCTATTAGCTATTCTACGATATGCATCATCATTATACTATTATACACCAGTTATTTTTAGTAAATCCTGATTACTGCTTCCTGAAGAAGAAAAAAGGAGGACGACAGCGATTAAGTTATTTGTTTAGTTTTTTAGATTCAGCTGTAATTGCTGGTACACATCTCCCTGACTGCACACATGAAGCAGGTTGAATAGAACACTGAAATTACCTCCTTCATAATAGTTTGTTTTGATAATGTATTGTGTGTCGAGATGATGAGAAACAGTTGCTGTCAATTTGATTAGCCATTATATTTTTATGTTAATTGCCATTATTGGGTCCATTCTGTTTAGTGTCACCATAGAAGCCATACAATGTTAGCATAAATAACAAATTGGAGTAAATTAGGAAGATATATTTTTGCCAATTCATTTTAATTGCCCCTCAGTCCTTCCGTCGGTTAACGCAGCTGTTGACCCATAATAAGCGCTAGGTCAATATAGCTGCTTGTCAATTCAGAAATGCAAAGTGCTGTGTTGCTGGTAATGGATATACAACAACCTTTGCCAGCCAACTGAAGCAAACGAATGACAACCCCCATGAAAGAATAAAGCCTCAGCTATGGAGTTGAGTGACCTGATATTAGGAGGCAGGCTAATTGAAAGTCACTGCCTAAATGGATAAAGAAAATACAAAAAAAACAGCATGGAAAAATGTGGATGTGCACACACAGACACATACATATATATATATGCATATATGTTTATAGACAAACGCACACAGATTTTTTTACTCGTACTTTAAGTGTGTTAGCATCTCCTTCTCTTTAACTTCTCACCATACTTTACAATCAGTAAGATGGGTGGAAAAGAAATGGTTATGGAGATTTTCATAAAAGTAAGCGTGCATATGGCACATATAAAGCCAAGAAAGAGATATCTTTAATTTATAAGAACATTAGGAATGTTTTGTACCACCACTTATTTTATTCGCTTTAATTTTCAGTAACGTACAGATTAAAAAACAAATAAACAAATGACCCCCTTACCCCCCCAAACCTAAACCACTGTAAACTTCAAATACACAGAACGCTTTATAGGTAATGGTGAATTTCTGTTCCTTTCTTCACACCGCACAGGCTTGAATTCTGAACAGATGAAGATAAAATTATTTTGAAGTTCCTATGTATTGTTCATGATGTTTGATTTCTTGATTTCATTAAGAACTGACTTCAGTAGGTAAGTCTGCTTCCTTGACAGCTTCCATTCATGGAAAGAACACTCTGTACCAAAGCAACCAGACATTTTTTTGTATTTTATTTAGAAGAGCAATAAACAGATGTAGGAACCAAAGGTACACCGTCTGTATTCATCAGTTATTTACTCCTTTGACAGAAAATTACATATGCAACAGAAAACTAACAGATGAGATGGAAAAAAAAAAGGAGAAAAAAAACCCCATTGTGCTCAGCCAACAGGTATTCATTTAAAGAAATCTAGGTTTAATACGGTTCTAGAATCCTCTGGTTTCAGCAGGCCAGACACACATCTTCAGCATGTCTTCCCAGAAAGATCATGTAATAGGAAACCGATGGTGTCTTCTTAACAGAACTGATGAAATGCAACACTGGTTAATCAACTTTTCCCTATTTTGTTTCCATGAATGAGCCCCAAAACAAACAGGCTACAAAACATTCAGTCATAAGAAAAGTCCTGCTCACCTACCACAGACCCTCGGGAATACCTGTCGGGGCATGTACTGGCCAAGGAGACTTCACAGATGTGTCATCACAGAATGGTTGAGGCTGGCAGGGACTACGTCTAGCCCAACCCCCCTGCACATGCGGGGACACCCAGAGCACGGGGCACAGGGCTGTATCCAAGGGGGTTCGGAAGATGCCCAGAGAAGGAGACTCCAGAGCCCCTGTGGGCAGCCTGTGCCAGGGCTCTGTGCAGCGCTCCGAGGCTTCACCCTCAGAGTGTTTCCGTTTGTCTCTGCTGCCTCTTGTCCCACCACTGGCCACCACTGGAGAGAGTCTGGCCCCGTTACTCAGCACATCAGCGGTGCCTCACACGTGCTCAAATTCACCCAGCCTTGAGAGCAACAAACAGTTGAGTTTTTCTCCTTGTTCCTGCAGCTGTTGACGTCTGAACAAGACACTGGGCTGAAATGCAGAGCAGTCTCCTCTGGCCCACGAGGCTCTGCAGGAAGGCTGCCTTGTGTCCGTGCTGGCCAACCAACCTGAAGCATTTTCATCATATTGAAGCCAAATTTCAAACGGTGAATGGTGCCTGCCTAGTCTGTCATTTCTAAATAGCATATAGTTAGCGAACAGACCCAGGTTTGCCACCCTTCTAGCAAGAACAGAAAACTAGGATCCGAGTTTAGTTATTTTGCTAACAAGTGGAGAAGAATTGTCAGTGTCGATCCTTGTTCATCTTAAAAAAGCCAAATGCTTCATGAGCATTTCTTTAAATGACAAGAAGCTGATGGCAGCTGCATTTAGGTGTTCAAACTGGAAGCGTCCTGCCTTCATGCTGACCGCTTTGCATTACATCTCTAAGAGTAGGTTTAAGATATTTATTTATTCTTTAGCATCTCCCAAATTACTACTCGATAGACTCACCACACTCATGAACCTTTTTTTTCTTTTTGACTTTCTTCTCACCTGATTCATTCCCATACATTCCTCCTGTGGTGGCACTAGTTGGTTTCTCATTTCTCATCTCTCACTTATTTCTCATTTAATGTTTTTGGTTGTGCCACCTATGCTTTCTACGAACGATGAAGGCAACGAGAAGCAATTAAAAAACCTAACCACCCCCAGTTTGCTAACTACTACACGGCTTTGCAAAGGAGATAATTTCCACAGACTACAGAAGTTATTTGTATTACTTCAATTAATTGTAATACAAAACAGTGGCACCACTTCATTAATCAGCTGCTTGTGAGAGTGACTTTGGTGAGAAGTCTTTTTGGTAATTTGATTAGAAAGAACAGTGGTTCTTATTATTGTTAAATGAATCAGGATGTCCATCAAGCAAATTACTTAGGACAAGTTCTTAATACTATAAAAAGCAAAAAGGAAGGAAAAAAGAGAATCTTTTGGCAGAAAATCGGATCTCAGGCATTTTCAAAGCGCACATGTAACTAAGCGGAGCTTACAGGAAATACTTCAGTGCTTTGAGAGGCATTTCCTCCCCTCCCCCTAGAAAGATGCAGTAATTAAAACCTAATTATTATCTTCATTTTAAACAAAACCTAAAGTGAATACCAATTAATAACAACATACTAATGAGCATCTGCTGTGATGAAATTGAATATGAATGTGCTGCAAATTTCGGGTAATTTATTTTTTCGGGGAAGTGCCACTGGTCTCAATCTACTGCTGGAAGACTGTATAGACTTTACACATTTTCCATCATGTCTCTTATAAGCAGCAATTTCTATTTTCAAAAGACAGCATAGTTTGGCAATGTGGATATTTATGTATCCAAATGCTATCCATGCTACATTAAAAAAATAACAAAACCAAAAAATTCATGTTCTCTTGTGTCAAATGCACTAGTTTCATCAGACCAAGTTCATAGAGACCCAATCACCATTGCAGTCTGAAGGCAGACTCTTGTTTGCAAAAAAAAAAAAGGCCTAGTGAGGTGAATTAATTCAACACTGAATGTTCATTAATTGTGGGCTCCACCTCACCCTCCACTTATACATAAGGATAACGAATGCTGAAATTTCTTATATATCAAAAAAGCAGTTTAAAATGCAGGGCTGATCTGCAACCAGTAGGATGGAAGTACCTGAAATCACAAGAACTTGTACTGGTTTAGGTCACGTTTAGAAATCAGTGAGAACATCACAGATGATCCAACTACAAGACACAACTCTTGACACACCGCAACAGGAGCACAAACACAGAAAAGTGGATGCAGAATTGGGTGAACAACATCTACTGGCAAGGGGCTGAGTAAAAGGGTTAACAGAATAACCCCAGCGTGGATCTTGAGAATATCATTATTAAACATTTTCAATAAAAAAATCCTTGGAGAAAAAGCAACTATTAAAAAAATTTAACAGCAAATTATTTATGGCCATAACGAAGAAGCTAAATGAATTATCTGAAACTGGAAGACTCCCAAGAGGGAAGTGTTCTGTACTGAGATCCCTAATAAGATACTTCAAAGTAAAGTGACAGGAGGAAGGAATATGGAGGAGGTACATAAAATGAAAAGCAAGTATGAGAAGACCAGGCAATATTAACCCAAAAATCTCTTAAAGAATGCAATCCTGAAGCAGCTGGAATGTCAGTACTGGTGAAGCACTGCTACGTAAACCTGACAGTGTTAGCAAAAATATAAAAATAAGCATTGTTCCTCTTCATCAGAAATATATTTTTAAACAGAGTCATTGGTGCTCGTTATGATAAGTATGCAACACTATTACTGTGTGAGGTCTAGTGCTCATTTGGAAATCTATTTAAAATAAAACCCAACTCACCAATTGAGCAAAAATTATTCACTTCATTGCTAGCCTATCAGAAAAGGACCCGCTCAGAGCTAACTCGTTTGCTGCGTGGTCAGCAGCTGGCACAGGAGGCAGCGGCAAACCCTGCTGTGGCTGCTGCAGCCGGCCACTGCCAGCATGGAGGGAACCGCTTCCAGGTCTGGGCTCCCCACTCCCCCTTGCAGCCAGCACGGAGGCTCATCCGAGCAGCTCAACCACATCTGGCAGGGAAAACAGACGTCTAAACTACCAGAAAAACGACTTGCTCGCTTTTGAGGGGCTGGGGGTCAGTTCTGTCCAACAACACCTTAGCACAGAGAATTCAGTGCGTTCTTTATTCTCAAATTTCAGTACCAAGATGTTTATGACTGATTTTTGATATTACTAATATTTTAATTTTGATATTACTAATATTTATGTGAATATATAAAAAGACATGGGTGTACACAAACTTCCACCAGGGGAAAAGGTGCAGGGCCTAGTTTTATCCAAATAATTGAAGTCCTTGATTCTAAATTGAATAAAGAAACAAATATATGAGTAACATCTCATGACTCTGGAGAAACTGGAGGGAAAAAAAAAAGAAATCTTGTGTTTTTTATTTTATTTATTTTTTTTAACTTTAACCCAATGACCTTCAGAATCATCTGCCCTTTGACTATCCAGGTGGACAGTATGAAGTAGTTTGGTAAAAAGTAGCCCTGATTCACCCAAAATAATGTGGTGAAACAACATGAAAATTGAACGACAACCCCGTAAAGCAAAGCTGTCCCTCTGCACTGGAGATACAGTATCCCAGTATATGTTCACACATCCACCACGTCACAGAGAAGCTAACACAGCTCCATCTTGCTCTGAGGGTTATTGATGTGCCCATTGAATGAGGAGCACTCACAGCTGAAAATACAGCTCATCTGCTTATTCAAAATACAGAGAGAAAAAAAGAGAAAAATGTACAGAAGAACTCTTATCACAGAACGGAATTCTCTTAGCTTTCAAGCAACTTCAAGTATTTCCATTTAAAATTCAAAATCCTGATTTTATTCCCAACAAATCAGAGCCCAAACAAGAGTCCCAGAACAGAGCAATTTATTCAGCTCCTTGAGAAGAAGCACATTAGGGGCACCCAGCTACCACTGAGGCTAAACTACTCCTGGCACGCAAGCTAACCCACGACCGCTTGGGTAGCCTGGCTGCAGTTGTGCTTATAACCTGAAGCAAACCTTCAGTGTGCAGCCTGAATGGCAAGCATTGCACTAAAGGAACAGCAAAGATGTAAAAAACAATGGTTTTCTCACTGTGCACTGAGTTTTTGATTCTCCAGATAAATGCATGTTTATGCTGTTAGAGTCTACTACAACTGGAGGCATGGTTAAGGCTATATATGCAGCCCTGTCTTCCCACTTTGCTGAGTTCTGATGTTCCCCCGTGAGCAGAAGGGTCTCAATGTGGAAAAGTCTCATACAGGAAATTATTATGATCTGAAAAGCCCTCCAGCATCAGCTTTGTTTGTTGAAAGAGTGGTATATTGGTAACTAAATATTGCAGTTGCTTATATGAAGGAAAGTATACAGCAAAGAAAGTTATACACTGGTGGAAATGTTTACACTATTATTAAGCTTACATGAAACCACTATTAAGATTTCCTGATGCTTTCAATCATAAGATTATTTTTCAAATATGTTCATCCCTATCCTGAAACTAAAAGATCATAGGTTATAGTTTCCATCTAGACTAATCATTTTCTTTCATTCTATCAAAGAAATATCAAGAATATTTTCATAGGAGCTCATACAAGGTTTTGGGTCTGACAGGACACATCATTTCCCTTTAGGTTTCTAATTCATGAAGTCAACCCTAACTGAGAAGGAAGAAATGCGGAAAGAGCAAAGAAAAAAATCTGCCCAGGGCAGTTTCAGAGAAGAACCACCTACCATCTGTCAGCTGTAGTCTTATTTCATGGCAAAAAGAGACTAAAGATTAGACTCTGCAGACCAGGTATAAGGCAGCTTTCTGTACCATTTTATGCAACATTGCTGACATTAAAAGAATGGCTGCATATTGTCAAGAATGAGCGAAAGATTATCCTTTATTATCTTATTTAACCTCATTTTGAATATTTTGTCTGCCTTCAAAACAGAGGAGGACGGCACTGCTGATGTTCCGATGCAGGATGTTTTGATAACAACAGAAAGAAAATGTAGAACCAAGTCACGATGCTGCTATCTAGACCCTGGTAGACACAGCAAGTATAAATGTGAGAGTATAAGATTTCTGCTTAGATAATTTTTAAAAAATTATATTATTACTTTAAAAAAGTATTTTTTCATTAATCGATATACTCTGCACAAACATTTAACACTTTTTTTGCTGGCCAGAAGAACATACTACAAAAGTGGGAAGAGTTTGGCTTATGTATATTTATTTAAACTATGATTTTATTAGGAAACAGCTAATATTGCATTTCTTCCCTGCAAAATAATTTACTAATTGTGAAAAGGTATAAAAAGGGAAAAGCATTGTTTTTAACCAGAAGTTGCTTACCACTCAACATGCACAAATATAGCATTTAAAAATTATTTATTAGTAAATAAATAAAACAATAAATAGGCTAGATACACAAGCAAACAAGCTTATCTAAATATGTTTTAGATGTAAAGGCATGAATGTAAAAATAACAAAAAAGTACCATTTGCAGAGAGGAAAACCAATATACCAATTTGGGTGGAAATATTCCTGTCACTCAAGACTTTGGAACTCACTTCCCCCAACTGCAGCATTTAGCAAGAGTTTAAAAGCCTGCAAAGCTTGTTTTCCTCCTTCAGTCTTTCCTCCTTCAGTCTTTCAAATTGTAATAAATTAGTCTTTGCTCAACTGGTTAAATAATCTGAAAGAATATATCCTCTATGCCTGATGCAGAGGATTATTTCGTCTAAAGCAAGTTTGGCAACTGAGTAAGTTCTAACAGACCCTGTTCCTTTTTTGGATCTTGAATTCTCCTGAAAGTTAAGACAATGAGGATACAGACTAAGACATGAGAAAATACTCGAGCTATTCACCGCGTACCTGGAAATATTTTCCTCTGAAATATTTGAAAATCAGGATTGTTTAGAGATGATTGAAACCTCACCTCTAAGGTGCTACCAAACTACACAAGCAGCTCTTGAAGCTTCCCAAAGAGAAGCAAACAAATGGCAAACAGACTTGCAGTACAGTTTCCTTACTCAACTTGCTTACCTCTTCTTCTGGGGCTAGGATGCACGCAAGTGATTCCTCTGCTAAATAAGACCCCTCTTTCTTTGTTCCAAAGGGACTGCCCATTTCCCATAAGGTCATAATACCATCTACCTATTTACACCTATATATATCAGCTCTGTCAGTGCAAGTCTTGATCTCATGTCCCTGAGCAGCTCTCACAGGCTTTACAAGAGCAGCACTCTAGCATATGCTAAAGGAACATCATGTTGCAGTGATGACAAAGCAAAGATGAGCATCTTTTCTGTGTCAATACACAGTTCACACCAGTCTATATGTTAAATTTGAGATGTCTTTTTTTTTTAAATGACAAATATTTCTGGTATTGTCAACCATTTTAATGATACTCTGAATAATACCAGTTTTAAACAACAGATGTATGTTTAAAATTGACTGCTATTGATGTCAACTTTGTGGACTGTTTTGAAATCACGTTGCTTCCAACCTGCATCCCACAATTCCCAAATTCAAATAGGAGAGAAAGACACCAACCGTGGGATTATTCACTAAGAAAAGAAATTAATCCACCTAAGAACAGGCAAAGATTAAGCCCTTCAGGTTTTGATTCCATCGGCTGCCTTAACTGGAGAGCTCAATATTGTGTGTGCGCATGTGAAAACAAATACTGCAACAGGTAGCAGATTCTAAGGATCCTCAGGAACTTAAAAAAATTTCAGATATGTCTGAAAACTACAGTTCCATGCATTACTAAATTAACACACATGCCAATTCAAAAATGACCGTCTAATAATAATTATGCAAATTATCTAAATTGTCTCTTCATTTTCATAGGACATGCCCCACATACGCAACCAAACAGCAATGAACTGAGCAGCTGTGACAGAGACAGCTCTGTAGCACATTAATAATCATAATCCCTATAATCCTTTTACTGCCATATTTCATCCCTTCTGCTATGAAAATTTGGACCTATGTTTTATCTTCCACTGATAAGATGTGGCACATTTATTAACAACAACAACAAAAAAGGTCCATCAAAATGACAATTTACTAAAACTAGGTCCTCAGAATACAAATTTTCTGTAGTTAGTTTTCATTCATGTTAATTATTCTGTCCTTAATAATCCCAGCTTTGGGAATGGTCAACTGGCCACTTGTGTGGGACAGGGAAGCTGTAAAAAGCCGTTTTTTCTAGTTTTCCTAGTTATTATATGCAGAGAGACTTCTTATTTCTTATGAGTGCAAGCAATTCCAGCTAATAGATGAGCTACCCTCATATGGATCAACTTACTGGGTTATTATTAAAATTACTATTTACATTGCTAATTAATCCAAATATGTATATTTATACAAAGGTCTGAGAAATAAATTTTAAACAAAACATTTGAAAAAAGTATACTTCCAAGCAAAGAATTCTCATCCAAGGAAGACTAAGTTGTTGACCAATTGTTTTATAAAAAAACTACCTACCAGCAAACCCACATTTTGTGAGTAACTTTTTTTAATAATCATCTTCAGTGGATTAAAGCTTAATGTTTCCATACTGAAAGTGATTAGTGACAATAACTTATTTTCTAAGTGGTCTTTGGGGTGGAACCCTCTCTAAGTGATTATTTTTGCATAAAATAATACACAAAATCCACCTCACTAGTTCAGACTAAGGTGAGGGAAAGAAGCCAGGTTTCAGCAGCTAGGGAGGCCACTTCTCCACTGCCTGTCATGACACGTTAATTTTGAGAAACTCAGAAGTGATGCGGCCAAAATAAAACCATTAACAGGCATGAGGCTGGCTGTCCTCAGAGCTCCTTCTTCCCAATACTTAGCAGCAGACTGGTGCTTTGGCAATGACTCACTGGTGAATTTGTGTGACTGCTATGACAGCATGGAAACAGAAAACAAGCTCTTTGAATGGCAGCGGATTAAAAGATATTTGTCAGATTCTTCCCAAATCTAACAAAAATGTGAGGTGAATTCCCAGCAGTTTTGGCAAATTCTAGCTTCAATTGAGTCTCTAACCCTCCCCTTTTTTGAAAATAGGTCTCAGATAGTTTGTACACAAAGCCTGCAGGAAGTTCAACATTATAAATCTTACAGGGAACATACGTAAGGAAATAAATAAGACATTTAACTTGTAAAGTTAGTGAAGTTGTATTTCTGGGATCTAAAAGAGAGCTAACAAAAAATACAGTCAGAAACTTGGGAATGGAAAAAGTACTAAGAAGTACTTTCATACAACAAAAATGCCAATCATGTAATTTAAAATAACATGGAGGAAAAATGACCTTATGCTTCACAGTAGCACCACACAGCACCCCAGTGCCCAAATTATGGGGAATAAAAAGATAAATAAGGATGAGGGCATTTCATTTGAGCAGAGAAAGAACAGACTGCCTAAAGCAGATGTTCTTGGATCAGTCGTATCCATAACCACATTTAGAAAAAGCAATAAAAAAAGAAAAAATACAGATTTCAAAGTTTCTGGCCCTGGAAAGTTGGATTGGCTTATTAGCCATTTTCATAAGATGAGTAAGATGCCAGAATATCGACAGAAATGTACTTACTGTTAAATACAATGTCATAATCAGTGAACTCTCACTGAACATTTCGTCCAAAAAATCATTTTACCACAGTTATTCTTAAATATTGGATATGAAAATACACATACACACACAAACACACACGTAAGAGCTCATTCAAACTCCACAGAGCAAGGCAGCAGTTTTTACAGGTATGGCAATCCCTACACTCAAACACAAAACTGGGCAGGTAGAACATCAAGTCCACAACATGCCCCAAGGTAATGAAGAGTGTGCCTGAGCCAAAAGCTACTCAGGGAATTCTTTGGGAATACTACTGTTCACCTGCTGCTCTTCACTAGGAAACTCCGGAAGATTTTGCATCTTCCTGATAAACCCAGCATTCTTCTACTAAGGTTATTCAAATGTCAGGATCAACAGAGTGAAATACAGCCAGCTGGAATGTTTATAAAGTTTTA
>JAVCKT010011919.1:0-14257 GCA_032273925.1 Rhynchotus rufescens | reverse complement strand
ACAGTTCAACTTTTATAAAACCAGTTCTACCATCCGCAGCTGCTGAGATGAAACAAATGGTAGAATTTCCATCAGACTTGAACCATATCTGTGACCTTCCCGCTTTGTGTCAGAATGGAAAGTAGGGGAATGATGTGAAACTTTGTCCTTCCTTTAGCCAACTAAACTATGTTGAGCTTTCTTAGTAGCTGGAGACCCAAAGCAGCAAAGTCAGTATAAGTCCGAAATGAAGGATGCCTGGAAATAGGGATCCAGAGGGAGAAAAACTGCAGAGAGAGTAAAAAGGAAATGGGAGAAGAGGGGTGGGAAACATGGGAGAGGCGCAGGAGACTGCAAAGAAATTTAGAATGGAAAATGCTGAGGAAAGATCAAGGTAGCGGGTGGGCTGGCGGCTTGGGGAGAGGTGGAAGCGGGGCTGTGTTTGCACTCAGATAGCGCTGCCCAAGGAGAGGGTCGAGGGAGGCTTGTGTGTAACAGGGTTACATGGTTTTCTGGCCACTTAAATTCAGAACCTGAGGTCAGCAGTCAAAATGAGTGCTCAGCTCTCAAGAGAAGAAGGGACAAGACTTAGAGTTGATAAGAATCTGAAAAAAAATGTAAAAACAAGCAAAAGGGGAGTATTTATGGTTGTTCCAGTGCCACTTAGGCATTTGCCTGACACAGGCTGGATTCTACAGCAGACACACCGGGCTGCTTCTGCCTGCAGACCCAGGGCAACATTGCAGGTTGTTCTGTCTGCCTGTGTTTACAATACCATCACGAATGCTGTTACCAAGTAGAAATACCCAAACAGGCTTGACTTTAGGTATCAGAAGCAATCTGGCTCTAGCAGAATCAGCATGACTGGGATTAACCTGACCTGTCAAGGAACAGAGCCAAATGCATGGTTTAGTTCACAGCTATGGAAGAGGTTCTTTGAAATGTTGAAAGAGCATGTGGTTGGTTTGTGCTCTTATATGATAAACCACATATATAAAGAATAGATTTTCCTTCTGTCCAGATTGTAAAGTAGGTTTTAAGACCTGATGTGGAGGTTTGAAATGGGTGTATTCATCTAATTTCAGAAATCTGGTATGCAAAGTGGATGTATTAAACTTCTTCTCTTAGCCATATAATCATTAACATACACAGTTGCAGTTTTCTTATACAAGTAAGGTTACTGTTTGTGAGTGCTCATATGCTAAAAAGGTCTTCTCTGGATTAAAACAATATTCAGAAAGTTACTTCAAAGAGAAAGCCTCAGCAGGTCTGATATGAGTCAGTTATTTAATTAAGATCAGTGATAAAATCTGATAATAATTTTACGTACGATATTAAGTTTCATTGATTTTGATAAGAAAATATTGTGATGCAGTTGTCACGTCCCCAAGCTAATAGATTTCTGGGTCCATCTCAGAGGCAAAGAGAGGCGTACGTGAGAGTCTGGCACTCCAGAGCGGCAGCAAGCCTGTGCCTTTGACAGACACACAGGGTTGTTAACAACCTTATCGGGGTATCTCGCCTCACAGCAGGCAAGGAAACATTCTGGAATATGTTTGCTACAGCCATGTAAGAGAAACTCTGTGGTTTTTTTTTCCACCACCAAAATAGTATCTTTCACAGGCGGGTGAACTTGGAACAAGGAACAAAAATCTAAGTTCATAGCATGTAGGCCCATGATTTTATAAAAGAACTCTTTATTTCCACATAACCTCCAGCTGTGCAGAAAGTGCTGATTACATGATAGTTGTTAGATTTAGTTAGGAATTCCGTGCCTGAAATCAAGGTACTTTTGTTTGTAATTTCGATACCTATGTACAGTGTGTTAGTACCTAATACACCATAGTATATTATGCCTTTAATTTTGAGCAGTCTTTCAGTTTACCAATATATAAAAATGGAAGTTCACTTCCTTTTAATGTTAGCATTTGAAAGGGAATTTGAGACCCCATGTCGACAAGCACATGACATGTGTGTTTAAGGAAGGTGTTTCGGTAAATACAACAGCTTACTAAAAGAGGGGAAAAATCCACCAGCCCTGCCTATCAGCTGGTGTATTTTGATGAAGGTCCTAATTCATCAGCACATTTTTGCTGAACTCTCTTGCTGATTTAAGCCGAAGTCCAAGAGGTTTATAACTGGATCTCAGGTTTAGTAATCCTAATTAAACCTCTTTGGCCTTACTATGCCTTAATCTGTGCTCACATCTCATATTTGATATAACACAAAACTGTTATTGAGGATGGAGGCCATTCTGGCTATATTTCTGCTGCTTCCTTGCTGGCAAATTAAGTGTCCTGTCTCAGAACTCCTCTCCCTCCCTGACATGTAAAGAAGTCAGCTGCTATAGTCAGCTACTATGAAATCATTCTATTTGCTTTTATTTGCTTTTATTTTCTGCTTTAAATATTCTCTTAACCTCTTCTAGCTTTCAATACATCTTTGGTAATATTATTTTTTGCAAAGGTAATGTTATTAGAACATGCACACTGTTGTTTCTTTACCATATGAAAAAAAATCTTGTTTTACATTTGTAAAATATTTCATTTCTTTTAGATATTGTGCAATGGACCAGGAACATGTGTTCCTGTCTGTATGTGCGCTCTTCTTCTTGGACTACTAGGACTAAAGAGAGCAATCATTGTGTACGTAGAGAGCATCTGCCGCGTGGAAACTCTATCCCTCTCTGGAAAAATTCTTTACTACTTTTCGGATTACTTCATTGTTCAGTGGCCTGCTCTGAAGGAAAAATATCCCAAGTCGGTATATCTTGGTCGGATAGTTTAAAGACAGAAGACTTTACCTAAAATAAACCCAGAAGGTTTCTCACTAAATAAATGTATTATTTTCAAATAATTTATTTTCAAAGAATTTTGTTAAGAAATTAGTCTGCTACTGGAAAAGCAGGCAATAATAAATATATCTTACACTAGAGCACATTTTCCTGTAGGTGCATTTATTGCCTTCATATTGTTCATCTGTGCCCCATTATAGCTTGAAGTCTATGCTATCTCTGTTTTCACCTAATTTTCCTGCTATGTGAATGGGAATTTTTGTCTACAAATAAATATGGGAGTTTGTATGAATTGTAACATTTCCTGTAAGGAAACTTTGTGTAGTTTTCTAAATTGTAAGAAACAAAGTCTCATTTTAACACAACAGACTTTATTTCCTGTATGCTAGCAGTGAAGTCCCTTGTGAATCCTTAGAGTATAAAGGAAACAGTTATATTAAGTTGGCTTCTTGACAGTTTGTACTCTACAGTCTTCCAAAACCCTCAAAGCATTAGACGGGTATCATTTTTCCTCTAGGCTTGTTGAAGCTGGCCCTGTGATCTGCAGTGCACCTCTGAAAATTCTTGCTCACTTCTGAAGATAAATAAAAAGGTGACAAATGTCATGCTACTGGCACAATATTCATAGATTTAAGAAGTGCTTTCCCCCAAGTTTACATTCAAAAATGCTTAGCAGGTTTATGTTACAGAGCAAACTATTGCTTCGGAAAATTGTACTGGTTCAGTCTCTTGTATATTGGAAAAAGTGAGGGTTAACACCAGTAAAAGTGGAAGAGACAGACACTGTCGTCTTTTCCTGATTTTTGGAGTACAGTATGCATTTAAGAAGTTTTTTTCATGGCAAATGGCATTATATTCCTTGGAACAGTTTTTAAAGGGTACTTTGTTGGAGGTAAGTATGTGAAAGTCTAACATTTCACATTCATCTGGTAAAAATGAAATTCTACACACCTGTAAAGCAGTATAAACACCCCTGTCCACACACAGTGCTGTGTGTCTGGACCGAAAAACACATTCAAGGAAAAAAGCTCACAGAAAAGCAGAGCTGCTTTACAGAGTGCACAGACTGACTACAGTGAAGCCAGCAGCAGCTCCCTGTGCTGTCACAGAAGGAAGTTTTTGTTGTCTGAAGCCTTTTCCCCTGTGTCACATGTCAAAAACGTCATGGGGGGATCCTGGGAGCAGTAGGGGCTGGCTGAACAAAAACACTGGCTCCTGCTCTTTGGAAACAAAGTAGAAATTTGGGAGAAGAATATTTTGCTTTTCATAAAACAGTGTGTAGAAAATTACTGTCGTGATATTGCAGGGCCCTGTAGGGAAGCCGTTACAACCTGTCCAACAGGCTTACTAGTTCTTAGCTGTGGGAGAGACATAGTTAGAGCCCATTGATGTGGGCACAAGCAGGTTCAGAACACAGACTTTTCGCGGTTTTCAACCTAGATTATGCCTGACATTAAAGAGCAGTTAATAGGTTAAGAAAATGTGGGAGGGAATCTTTGTTCTGTACATGCTCAGGTCCTTGAGAATGACCCAGCTAAAGCAATTCTGATGTGTTTAAGGGCTTTTTCCCTAAACTGGAGCGAGGACTTCCTTATCAGGACTTTCTGCCTAGTTGCAGATAGTTTGGTAAATTGGAGACACACTGGACTTTATTATGGCTAAGGGTACTTTATTTTGGATGGTGTTCTCCGAGCTGAACCATGCTTTCTGTTGTGCAAGGGCACTAGGGCAGAGGAGAAGGAGGACGAGGTGCCAAGGATCCCAGCAGGATCTCGCCCTGAAGCCAATGGGGGCAGGAGGAGAGAAGAGCAGGGAACATTCCCACATTCCCATTCACAGGCCCCGTCACAGCGCCCCAGTAGCCGCCAGCCTGGCTGCAAGGTGAAGTCCCCAGCTCACTGGCCGCGCTGCTCAGAGCAGGGCAGAATTTACCCCGTTCCCTCAGCTTACTCTGCACATACAGGTTGGTGGAAGCATCTCTGGCGCTTTTGCTCCCCCTCAACACGCAGCCCAGGACAGCATTTTGTCTTTCGGTGCATTTTAAACTGAAGCTGTAGACGTTTTGTGACCTGAAACACTGGAGCTTTGCAAAGGTTCTTCTGCCCGTAACTATTACTGATGAGGAAGTCACTCACCTGTTTGGACTTGGAAACTCCCTTGTAAGTGCTCTGAAGTAACAGCCAACATCACAAGAGGGTGTTCTGCAAAAATGACCTGCTCCAGGCTGTCTCATATGGAGGAATTGCACCTTCAGTCACATGAGAAGAGACGTTTTTTTTTTTTTTTTTTTTTTTCTCCTACCTCTGAGGGGCAGGGCTGAAAAGAATTCTACTTGTGATCCACCATAGGTGTGTTCCTCACTTTATTTAGTCCACCTGGAAGCTCAGTTTAATACAGTGAATATAAACTGCATTTAAAGTGGGTGATTAGCTTGAGGGGGAGACTATTAGGCGAATAGGGGTATCCATTTCCTTGTTTTGGATGCTGTTTTCCTGACTGCTCACTGGCTTAGGAGCCAGCCTGCATTAAGGACACTTACTTCTTGCTAGTTTATAACAAGTCTTACTAAGTGAAAACTTGTGTCAGAAGTGGCCCAGAGGGCTGTAAAGTTAAAGCAACTGGACCTGCTCTGGGAGCTGACAAGTGGAAAGATCGCAGCCTAACTTTGACCAAAGCTTCCAACAAAGTCTGCATTCATAACTGAACAGGCCAGAGCATAGAAAAGAGCTTCTGGCTTAAATTCTGTTAAAGGAAGTTTTGTTATCAACTAGATTGGCTTTTCCTTGAAAAGATTATCTCAAATAACTGCTAGTGCTCTCCAAAAGCACCGTGGAGCCGAAGTAAGCTAGCATTTTGTTATTGAGCAGTTCTTATCTTTTGTTTGTAGTAGGTGGGTACAACCAAACTGTCATTGTTCTAAAGGAAAACTGCATTCTTCCTGCTTGGAGCAGCAAAACACTAAACAGTGCTGCAATGTTCAGCCTTAAAGGCATGAAAGTAGCTGACTTAGATTCCTTCCATTTTAATTCTTGCATTTTGCTGTGTCTCATTCTTTCTCTTCAATATTAGTATTTAGGCAAACAAGTTTCTATTACATATATGGCAGAGGTTTGGGGTGAAATATACTACCACTTACCTCCTCATTGCCAAAAAGGAAAATATAATATCTTATGGATTTAAAGGAAAATAAGAGACATTCTTCAAAGAAAACAAATATGACTTTATGGAAATACCATCATCGAAACTGGCAAAGATTCAAAAGAGAATAGAATGCATCCAAAAATTCTTTCCCCGAGTCCTAGCTTGGATTCAGGCTGTTTTAGTTATCAGACTTTTTATTTTATCAAGATGTGCATTAGTTGACAAGTATCAAATATTCAGAGTTACTTCACTTTTCAACTGGTTGGTGTCTTCTTGCAGAGCGTATATGATGTATAGAGACTGAAGGTTTTGAATTTATTTTCTGTTACTCCTTTTCTACCATAAAAGAGGAGAGCCAGGTAGACCCTACCAAAATAATAGTGTAAGAAAAAGTTGACTTTTAGTGAAAATGGCCTAAAGATCATTTTTAAGCTAGGCCAGGAGAAGTTCAGACTACCAAACTTCTGGCAACCAACTGAGTTTCTTGCAGCTCCACAGTAACCATTACAGTCATGTTGGGCTGTCTTCTAACAGTTTACATTAATGACTTCTGGGAACATAAATCAAAACCTCACAAGTACATCCTGAAATTGCACTCATGCAATTCTGCACACACCAGTTTTTCCAGGCAAAAACACCCCATCATAGCTGGTGCAAGTCAGTTAATGCCTTGAAACAAGAGACTGCCGCATGCAAATTGCAAGCAGACAGTTTTAAAGATGTGTTTTCACAAATCACATTTGCAAAGCAAAAAGATCCTTTTGCATATGTTCAAAGGGCCATAGTGCATAAACAGACACATTATTTCTTTCAGCCTCAAACGAGCTCATCAGCCCTCCTTGGCCACTGTGCTCTATCAGGAATTGCATCTCAGACCAGTCTCTCTTACTGGGCGAGGAGCGAAAGCAGACAGCTTACATGAAAGGCTGTCTCTGAAACAATTAGAGAGCAGCATTTGCACAAAAACCTTTGCTTGATTCAGTGCCAAGTGGCACAATCCAGCCAAACAGATTTGTGTCCCGCACTCTTCTGTCCTTTGCAAAGAGCGTAAAAGGTTTGCTCTGTCACTGTGTCTATCTGGAGGCTGCATCTCTGTCTTCATGAGGAAAATGATGTGTTTTAATAGACCCTTCCTAAATGTCTTCATGATTGCTCATATACACTGGCTACACGCTACTTGTTTTTCCCTTCAAATCTCCTGTTTTTATTACCTTTCCCTTTATAATCCAGTTTGAAAACAGCAGTCAGCTTGGTGGGATATAGAGTTACAGTAGCACAGCAGATAAAAGCAGTGCAAGATCAGCAGTTTGTAATTCTTCTTTAAAAAAACTTTTACTAACACGTCTGCGCTCACAAATGGACACCCTGAGAATGAAGCTCGGACTGCAGCTATGGAATTTCCACCCAGCCTCCTTTCATTTGCAGTGGCACGCTTAGGAAAAGCCTGGTATAGACCACTTCATAAATGTTAGAAGCTTAAAATGTCACCTTTCTTCTTTGTTTTCTTTATTTGATTTGCATAAATTAGAAACATACATTTTTAATCTAACATTGGCTATTTTAAAACAGTACAGCAGGGATAAGTAATCAAATTCATTTCATACAGAATTTCCATAACTGATTGCATCACATCTCATACATCACATTGCATGAACTCGATGAAGCTCATACTCCCTCTCTAATAGATTTGCTGTTAGCTGGACAGAGGGAAAGTCTTGCTTCAAACAAAGTTGTTGGGTTTTGTTTGTTTGTTTGTTTTTTAAAGAAGATTGGTGTTTATTTTTCTTCTGTGTCAGTGCTCTGTCAACCTTTCCCTGCCCACGTGGGTTTTGGTCCCTGGGCTGTCAGGTACCTGTTAGCACTAGGCACAGAACCTACAGCCTTTAGTCTACATCTCCAAACTGACTTCAGGAAACTAGTTCATGAAAGTAATTATGAGCTAGTTGTTGATATAGGAGAAATAGTGTTTAAGACATGAATTCCCTGGGAAGCTATTTTTTAATTATAATTTCACCAGAATTAATCTTCTGTTCATTTAATGCTATGTAAGTGAAGGACAGATTGCATGTGATGAACACAAGGTTCAATCAAGTGAAGCTTGTGTGTCAACTGAATAATAATCTGCAGAGGGGTTGTCACTGTTATGGGACAGAAAAAATAAAAGAGTTCTGAAATTTTGCAATAGGAAACAAGAGACCTTTCAAACATGTATTAAACAGAACTGATCTGTATTCTCAGGCTAGATTTGGTAGTCATGGAAGTTAAATGGCTAGCACAGATCACAGCAAGCCAGAGCACAAGCAAGCACTGTGTGCAGTGCTTCAAGAAGCTCTCTGGCTCATTCAGTGCTTTGATACTCCCTCTCTCATGCTGGCCTGCATTACAACTGCACATTTTACCACTAAATGTCTGGTTGTTCTAGGAGGTGGGTGTAGATCTGGGAAAGGGCTCATTAAGTCCTTTCACTTATTGTCTGCAGCACAATTTGAAGCTGAACCTCTCTGATACTTGATTTCAGTTTTGCTTTTCATCAGCAGCCTTACTTCCTTATAGCCTAGCGATAGTCCCATGACCTGCACTGTTAAAATCGGTAGGAAGTACTTGGAGGCAAAGGTCATCCCGCAGAAATCAGCTTCATAAAGGATACGTTTTTACACAAACATTACAAGAAATGCAAAAGCCTTTTTTGCAATAGCTTTGGACAGAATGTATCATCTATGTTAAAAAAAAAAAAAAAAAAAGCCCCGGTGCATCTCATGCTACAGTGGTAATGGAATATGAAGAGAGAGTGAGGCGTGATACGGGGAGATGGGCAGTTGTTGGCAGGCTCGGTTAAACTCACTGACTTGTTTTGCACAGTGTGAAATTTCACATTACTTGTGTACTTCTCTATCTCCTCTCTGAACAAAAATGCAGATGTTTAACATGCTTAATCTGTCAATTAATGGATTTGGGGAAAATAAATCTACAATCCAAATAAGCACCTATACATTTAGCTGTGGCAGTGAGAGGCTTTAACTGTACACGTATTTATAAAGAGGTATATTCTTTGATCGATAATATGTTTTACACATAGTTTTTGTTGTTTGGACTGCTCATACCTGAGGAACCTGAATGAGGTGTCTGACAGGGTACTGTGGCTCTCTGAACAGAGAAGTGAGAAGGGGGTCTGTGCAAATAAGGACTTTTTTCCTATTTCAGACAGTTACAGGACTTCACCAACTGTATATTTAGCATGTTTTGTAAAATGTTGTTTCATGAATGGGAGCACAGACACCAGTGAGTCATCCTCTAGTAGCACCATATCCTTGGCAATGTTTCACCTAGACCTCTTAGTTTGAATCGATGCAAAATACAAGGCAGGAACTCACTTTAAGTGATATCTTAACTACTCTACATTAATATTTGTAAGAATTTTTAAAAAAGTAATAGGTAACATACAGTAATAAGTATAAGTTAAAAAAAGTAATAAGTAATAAAAGTAAAGTAAAAAAAGTAATAAGTAATAAAAAGTAATAAGTAACATACAGTTAGTAGTTACAAACAAGGAGAAATAAGTTACCTTGCAGTGCAGTCCCAGTCACAAACATATTTTAAATTTAACTCACAACTAGAGGTGCAAATTCCTGAAAAAAATACCTTCTGTTTTTGCTCAAATAAGAGAAATAGGGGTGGAAATAAGAGAAATAGGGGTGGAAGTTGAGAAAATAGTGGAAGAAGTTTCTAATTCTACTGTGAATCTGTACTTTAAAAGAATTAAGTCAATTCTGAGAAAAAAAAAAAAAGAAGTTGCCTACTGCATTTTTTCCCCAAATGCATTCAGTCTTTTTGAAGACTGAGCACATGTAACACAAAGCAATTACCGTTTTTTTCATACCGTGTAGGCTGAGTTTACCACAGTCTGTAACACTGCACTGTGCTGACTACGAGATAGCCAATACTTCTAGAATATCATGCTCATTTTCCAAGCCTTTCCCTCTGAAGAAAGTTTATTTTGCATCTCTGTTGTATATGGTGTTGTCTCTTTGCTCACCGTTTCTAATCTCCCTAACTAATGCCTTCCTCTGTGGTTAGAAGTGAACATTATGGGCTGCACTGCCTGCGTTCACTTCTTCCCCCCTCTCCATTTTGGGGCACATTTGGAGATAACCTGTGAGGCTGGGGATGCAGGCAGGGCCATTCCAGCCTTGGACCTTCACTGAACAAGCAGCCAGCGCACAAAGCACACCCTGCTGCTATGACCTGTGGTTTAAAACTGACTGATCACTTTTGTTATATATAAGCAAATAACTGCTATAGATGTTAGGTCTTCCAGTCTGAAAGGAGGCTTCTTTGCACAACCAAAAAGCAAGAAGAAACCCTTCAACCTCAGAATTTCCTAAGTGCTGTGGGATGCAGTACAAGCACAAACCCGGCAAGATTAATGATCTGGGATAGAGCAGCTCCAACCTCAGGATTCTCTCTTCCAGTCCAGCCTGTTATCCGAGCATCAGCTATTCCTAATTCCCCTCTCTCCCCAAAGTCTGACTCACATCCTCTGACATCTACTGAAGTACATTAGCAGTGACACTGATTATTTGAAACCTCTCTTATCCAAACAGATTTGAGATCTTTCACTACTGTAATAACCGAGGCTGCACTCTGTGGTAGGAAGCCTTTGGCTAAATGCCACTGTATCTCAGCTATTCACTCGTCATGTGCAGCACTCATCAGCCTTTTATCCTTTGCACCAGTTGAGTCTCAAATAACCCTATAAAGCACGCCGAATATCACTTGTTGTGTGCTGTTTTGCTCTTGAAACTACTACAGTAATTTCCTCATTATTTCTGCACGGCAAAGCCATGGAAGTTTAAAGAATAATGATCTAATGTTACAGAAAAATGCAATTAAGCCTTTCCTGAAACTTACCAGTGCTGTGCTCAAAGGTAGAAAATATATTTGTGATGAAGAATTTGTCTCTTAGAGAATACAGCCTAGATAACAGAAATTGGAAGATATAATTAAGCATTTTCAATAGCAACATTGCATTGTACCCAGGCAGAAGCAAGGAGAATATGCGCAAGTTGGGAAAAATATTAGTGATGGGGAGCAGGGGGAATTAAATAGGAAAGCTTTCCCGAGCTGAGCCTGGAACAACTGTGCAGGTAAAGTTCAGGTCATGCTGAAGAGAGAGCAGCCAAGCAGCGAATGTTGCCTCTGTCCACCTCCTGCAGATGTAGAATTACTTCTTTAAAGAAATAGAGGTGAAGCCAAAGCAGTAGATGGAAGCCAAGAAATACAGTAGCCTGTGTTGTCCGTATGGGCACTTTCTTCGTGTGCTTTGCTACACTGCTCTTTTACATAAATATCATTGTGAAACACAACAGATCTTATTAATATCTAGCTTGCTGACAACAGAATAAAACATTTAGGCACATATATGTTAGTGATGGGCAGATCTTGTTTGTGGTACCACAAATGTTTGTTCTTACTGGTCAGCAATAGTGTCCGTGATCACTTTTCCCTCCTGTTCGGTAGGCTCCCTACCTGCTGCAAGCCAGAAAGCTCGTGGCTGCTGTTTGAAGAAGAGAGTGGAGCATTTGGGGCGTTGTTATCACACTGTAAGCAACCCAAAGTCCTTTTTTGCCTTCTGTATATTAGTTTAAGCAAGTCACAATACCAAAAGCAAGCCTGCCACTCTGAGAGGTGTGGATGGCTACAAGAATCAGGACAGAAAAAGACTTCATCAGCAGAATCAATGATGAAATCAGTGCATTTCAAAGCATTTAGGTATTTTAACATTTCGATTTACTCAGTTTTGTTTTAAAATTATAAAGCTTAAGCTTTACAGATACAAGTGTATGTATAAATCTTTTGCCTCTGGAAGGTATTTTAGCAAGAATGTGAATGTTTTGTCTAAGAAGTTAGGTACAAAGGGGAAATCTTTTCCAAATTAGGACTCAAGCTCCACTTGTAAACTACCAGACAGAACTCATGCTTTAAAAAAAAAAAAAAAAAAAAAAAAAATCCATACCCAAACAAGGATTCTTCTCTTCCTCCTGCCCCATCCCCAAGAAACGTCTTAGCTTATATTTCTTCTCTGCTACAGTATTGTAGCTTTGGTCCTGTGCAATTTTCGGAGCGTTTTGGCATCGTGTGCCTCGCTGGAGACATCTCCATAAAAGGGCATTTACTCCAGCAACATGGGGGAAATGCAATACGTTGATGTCAGATAATAATTCCATCAAGGCTGAATCTGGCCCCATGCTTCAGTCTGTGGTATTTGCAAGAAGCGCCTGCACTTAGTTTTTCCATATGGTGATTTAGAAACATTTGTGCCAGCCTTTGAGGTGAAGTCAGCGAGGAGGAGGCCGGGAGGAGGCCGCTGTCCCGGCCTCCCGGCGCCTCGCAGCAGTCCTGAGTCCGCTCACGCGGCTGGGACGCAGCACGAGCCTTGCTAGGGACAGGGTGCCCTGCAGCCACCTCAGCGTCCGCACGCAGGAGGGAATGAGGCTAAGGCTCTGCAGAGTGGCACTGCCTCTGGACCCCCGGATCCCACCGGAGCCTGGGAAGGCCTCCCCGAGCTTCACGGAAGCTGCAAAGGGGCTAATGGAGCTCCTTTCCCATAGCTTAGCTGCGTCCCAGGGCCCCCGCTCGCCAGGTTAGTGCCCGGCTGGCAGCGTTTCTCTCCCCACAGTCTTCAGGGGTTCAGCTGTGTCGCGGGAAGCCTGCAGCCTCCTGTCCTTTCTTTCTTTCCCTTCTGAAAGCTGCAGGCAAAACTACACACACCCCAGGCATTAAAAAAAGTGCGCCTAAGAGTGTATTGCCCTCATCATGTCCTGTGCATCACCCCCCTCATCATGCAGAAGCAACACCAGCCTTCCCAGCACAGACCCACCACCGAGCTGCTGCTCCCTCCGTCCTGCCTTCGCACTCCTCACCCCTGGGCTTGCCTGGGCTCGCAGCCTTGGGCCGGCTCTCCCCAAACCAGCCCTGCCCCTCGGGGAAATCCCCCGGCCCTGCTCACCTGAGGCAGGGAACGAGGCACAGCGGCGGCCCGGCTCCTGTTAACGACCCCATCGCTGGGCTCCAGCCATCCTGCAAGACACAGCCCCCACCACACGGTTAAACACATGAACACAGCGTGGATTTGATCATTTTCCACTGGGACACATTAATTCTGTAGATTACAGTGGAATTACACAAGGGATAATTTGGGCTCAGGCAGTTTAATGGGACTCTGCATATGCTTACAATAATTCATGTTCAAGAATCTTTGAAAGATAATAGGCCACGTATCCAGGAAAACAGATTTTTGTCTCTTGCTAGCCCTTCTTTATTGGTTTCCATCTGAAATGATCAGTGCGTGTTTATGATATTACATGTGGTGGCTGAAGAAGTTATTACAATGTCACAAAGAGGATTATGATTTCAGGTGGGGAATAATTCTCACACAAATCCTCTTTCCATACAAACAGCCTTAGAAATAAGGAATGTAGAAAAATAGGGCAAAGATAAGAGATTTACACATAATGAGCCAGATTGCCCAGCGTGTCCCAGCTGCCTGATACTACACCCGTGCATTTAAATACACTTTGTGTTGTCAGTGATGCAAAACAGAACGTGTTTTTAGCTATGCTCAAGTATTTTTTATGCAGCGCTTCCCCCTAGGCATAAAGACATTATTGATCGCAGAACAAATAGCAGCAGACACACCAAAAGACATGAGCTTTCTTGGCGGGCACTTGGCATCAGAGTAGAATCCCCGGAAGGCATTTGTGTCCCGATCAGAGGACGGGAAAATTAAAAATGCTAAATGATTTATTAGAGGATAATTTAAACCTGATTGCCCAGCTACTAGCTAGCAACATTTTATTTTAAAACGGATGAAATGCATTATTTATTGAGCTGAGAAAGCCATATCACTTGTGAGTGTCTTAAATCTCTCAAGGCACAGTGCATTTCGGCAAAAATGATTGAGAACATTAATAAATAAGGTCCTGATCCAACTTTGCATGGAAACATTTCCAAGGACTTTGGAGCATATTGAATCTAAGAGCCCTAAATCACTGGTCCTCCGAGGCTGTGAAAGACGAGCCAATCCCAACCTTGACATCCCAAAATTAATGCACTTTCATGCTGTTTACGTGAGCCGCCGCTTCCCTCACCCGGTCCCTGCTTTCCCGCCTCTCCCGCAGTTTCCTTTCCCCATGAGGCAGCTCAGGCCGCTCGGTTCCGTTAATCGGGAGCAGCCGGGGCTCCTCGCGCTCGCCGCCCTCCCCAGGGAGCAAAGCAGACCCCAGCACGCGGCCGTTGAGGGCCGTTGAGGGCGGTTAAAGGCGGTTGAGGGCGGGGCGGGGCAGG
>JAVCKT010011915.1:0-11713 GCA_032273925.1 Rhynchotus rufescens | reverse complement strand
TTTTTGTTTGTTTTGTTTTTTTAATAGCAAACTTTATTGTTTTGGGTACTGAGTGGTGTACAACATGCTAGATGCAAGCAGTTCAGTCAGTGTTAGAAAAATGATTTTCCTAACTTACACTTTTCTTTAAGTTCTAGCTGTCATTTGAGCTGTATCCAAATTGTGAGCAATTAGGTGCACTTTCTTTCATTGTCTCCCTCCCTGAATTAGGAGATACCAAGCTGTTGTGGATATATGTTTTTTTCAAAGTTCCTTATATAAAGGCTTATATAAAACATTGAGAGAAAAAAAGAAAGGTAATTAGAAGAATGAATCTATTGGTCCTGCTATCATGGTAAAATTTCCTTCACAGTCTTTGCTTCCACAGATACAAATTCAAAAGTATGTGTTCACTTAGCATAGTTTTCCTCTCCTTTTTACGACCATATTTGCCTCTTTCCTAGAATCCCATTGCTAATCTCTTCACAAGTGTTTCCAAGAGATTTAATTCCTCCTTAGGAGATTGTTTGTATTTAATTTTTTTCTTCTCTCTGCCAAAATTTAAGACTCATCAAACTTTCTCTGTGAATACTTTTTATATCCTTTATGACACTGTCTCCCAGGATACTGTCATTATCTCCCCTCTCTTTTGTCACAGTAGAATCTGTTTCAGAGCAGCCAGCAAGCTGAGAAACGTACACATCTTCCTCTAGCCCGAGGATACCAAACGAGGTGTTTAAGATTTCTCCAGCTGCTCTTGTTTTTTTTTCTTTTCTCTTTTTTTTCTCCTACCAAAATGAGTAGATAAATTGATCCATAAAACGCATCATTTCATATTTGAAAACTGTTTAATGATAAATTGCATTGTACTTTTTTTCTGGTTTCAAAGTACTTTAGATTCTCTTTCTTTCTCTATGGCAACTGTGAAAGAGGACAACGCATTTCCGTAGAGTATCTCATAGCATTTTGGGTATTCACCTTTGCAATAAGAAATAGCTTCTGTCTGCACAATGTACAGTGATAGAACCCATTGCTACATGTTTCCATTGAGGCTAAAGCCTAGTATGATTTAAAGATGAATTAAATGCAGTTAAACAACCATAGTTAAATGACTAGCTGGAAGTTTACTTCCAATTCTATAAGAACTTCTAAGGCTTCAGAAAATGAGCCAAATATTAAATTAAGGAATTTAGGAACCATTCATGTTAAACAGGTAGTTGCAATCATTGACCATATCTCTTTTGCACCTGATTTAAACAGAAATGACCATCAGTTGGTTGGTAAGTTCTGGAGCAAGGGTCCTTCACAGCATACCATATGCACCATCCCAGTATGTCTAGTAAGTGAATGCTTTTCAGATTAGGAGGCTGAAATCAGTGGGTGCTTTCCCTATGGCAGTGCTTCCACACTAAGGCAGATTTCCATGGCACTGTCAAAATACAGTACAGTAACAAAAGTTCTTCTCATGGTTTTATTGGTTGTTACTATTAACTACTCTATTAAAGATGGTTGTAACTACTCTATTAAAGAGGGTTGGTAGGTTTTCGGATAAAAAATAAACAATAAATCTGAGACATCTGGTTATTCTAAGCTGAAGACTTTATTACACTGGAAGTTGTACACTTCATTCCTGTACATTACTTTCTCATGGAAGTTTGAGTCTGATACTGAGATGAGTGCTTTTGCATGCCTTATTACATGCTTACAGAACACATGTCAGGAATTTTTTTTTCATGCATGTAATCATAACTGGGTTAGTGGAAAAGTCCTACAAGGTAATTGGTGAAGCATTTAAAATAACAGCTGGTATCATAAAAAGAAAAAGACATTGATATGTTGAATGACTTCATTTTCAGAAAAATCCTCAAGTGGTTGTTACTGTTCTTTTTTTTTTTTTAATTTCAGAGTCTGAAAGCAGCAGAATTGATTGGAACATTTGTCAACCCTAAGGTATCTTTGAAGTTAATCACGTCAGCCTTTGAGAAAACACCTGTGTCATCTCACATTATGATTCTAACTGCAGTGATACGTGGTAGCCCAAGAGAAATCTTAAAGCCTCATTTGACTGATATTGGCAATGCATTGTCAAAAACCGAGATCTGTCAAAGATCTGAAGAGGTAAGGAGAAATGGAAAATCCACAACAGTAATCCTAGACTTGATCTCCAGGTCAAATCTACTGTTTCACTCCCAAAAAGATACTGACAATGATTGTTTCAGCACAAATTCAGAGAAGATCCCAAATCAGATGTTTCATTCCAAGTGTGCCCATAAGTAACAGCTGAACCTGAAGATCATTTTCATTCTAATCTTTGAAGAATATTTCTTGCTTGTTATGTAAAGAGAGAAGAGCACCTCTTCAATGGAGATTGATAACTTACAAGATCTTTTATACTCCTTTTCCAGGAGTTGTCAGTATGCAGACATAGCACAGCTACTAATGTGTGAAAAGAATCCCTACGTTTTCCCCATGCGTGAAATCCCAGCTTTCTTTCTAGCAGAACTAGGCTTGTACTCTTAACATGACCAAAAAAAGGCTCGATACTATTTCTTTGGAAATATCTTTAAACCTTTGTGTTAGATTCTAACTTCCCTTTAAGGGAGTTATTCATGTATATAGGCTGAATCTAGTTTAATTGTCTTTTGGCGTCATTACAAGATATACGTTTGAAGTTCTTCCTTCATTAGGTTCTTCCCTAATGGAATATGTATCAGTGATGCAGAGAATTTACCCTAATCTCTGTGAAGCCTGTGATGATTAGAACCTCATATAACTGGAAGCACCATAACCTGATTGATCCACTAACAATTCCCTGGAGTATATCTGCAAAATTACTACAAGGTCTTAAGCTCACTGCTTCCATTTAGTGTTATACACAGGAAACACATTCATCTGCAGCTGAAGCTTTTCACAGAATTGTTTTAGCCTTTGGTTTTGGAAAGCAATCCTTCTCTATTTTAGGGACTGAATGGTGCACAGACACTGTTTATCAAAGGATTGACCACGTCCATGAGATTAATAACATTTACAGTTAAACTCTTCCTAGGCTTCACTTTTTGAAAGTGGAGGTTATAACAATGGCCTCTTCTGTTAGTGACTGCACATTTAATGTAACCTGACAGAATCATGGAATATGTGAGGCACTTAATTGTAGAAGTTATTATGAACTTCCAAGAATATTGACCTCTGTTGATTTCAGTGGGCTCAAGGTAACATGCATTGTATTGCCACAGTCGTGATAAATCGGCCAAGGCAAAAGCAGACCATGAGGTTTTCTTGGTTTATTTATTTAACCATTATGGTTGCATTCAAAATAGGCAGGCACAGAACAATACTTGAAAGCAATATAACACATATTAATAGAGAATTGCACTTAAGAATGAGAAAGTACTGTTGGTAAGCATCCCAAAATGATTTGATGTTTTGTTCACAATGCAACAATTCTTTGATTAAGAGGAAGGTCATTTATTTTGTTATCAGGAAAGAATAAAAAGAAATAAAAGGCACGAGAGGAAAGTTATCTTGTGTGCTATAAAAAGTAGAATATGGATTATCAAAACCAAAATAAAGGTCATCAAAAAACAGACCCCAAATGATAAGTATGTTCCCAATGTACTAGATTATATTAGTTTCAGAATTTATGGCTGTCAATTGCCATAGTTTTCTATTAAAGAGAATTTACAATATTTTCTAATGAAACATAATACCTTTTGTGCTTTTCCTAAAAATAGGCCTTTTACATGGAACAGTTGCTTTGTTGTGCAGAAGCATTGATTGAAGTGTGTCAGGAAGACTGCAAAGAAATTAGCTTGCAGCTGATGAAGGTTTTGGTGACAGTAATGGCAATACCTAGTTCTCAGCACCTGAAAGAAAAGGTAAACTATGAACTGCTTTAATATTTTATCAAGTTCTGAGTTTAGTATTGAAAAGACATTTTGTCTAAATAAAATTAAAAAAAAAAAAAAAAATAACAAGCCATTATCTTGTAGTATAATCAGGACCTAACCAAGTTGCCCTCCCTTCATTTTCTTCTTTTCCCACCCCAAAATTTTCCTGAAATGTGGTGACTTTTTTACCTCCTTTTCTGTTACTCCCTGGCATACATTCCATAGGCCTGTGTGTCAGCGGTATTTGTGGCCCCATAGCTGACAGGCTTCCTCCAAATAGACATGTTCATAGAAAACTGTTCTGAAATAGAGCTGAATGGAACAAAGCTCAAAACCAATACTGGAAAGAGCTGACAGGATAAAGAGGTACAGCACAAAGACCTGGTGCAAGGAGAGCCAATGTGAGCGTGTGCCCTCCTTGTTGTTTAACGGGGTGAGAGAAAGAAGAGTTGGAAACTATTTATTGTGTGATGAGGAACCGTTTGTGTTTTGGACACCTTCTCTCTCCTAAAATATGGTATTTTATTTACTGGTAAGTGAGCCTCTTAGATGTAAGTTATCCTGACTTGCTTTGACTGATAGAACTTTTCCAGGAAAGAGAAATGCATTATGCTTCAGGCAGGCAAAGTTCCTTTAAGAGTAACCTTTGTCCTTAGAAAATCCTGATGATATTTTTTTTCCTAGAAATATCATCTGTTTTCTCCACATCTGGTACTTTCATAATAATGTTTTTGTCTGGCAAGTGATTAGTCTGCAATATTCTAAAGGTCCCAGACATGTTTTAGTGAACTTGTCCGGTTGAGTTGAATTGAAAAATATTAAAAATATGAATACAATTTTTAGTTTTACTGAACCACTTAAAGGCAAAGGGCATTACTCATACCGTCGCACTTCATCTTTCACTGCTGGAATCAGAGCCCACCCTGATGACATATGTTATTACTCTGTGGGAGGTCTGTGTGTTTTGCTCCTTATTCTTTATAGCTGTGTGCAGAAACCAGTAAAACTATAGATACTGATTTTTGTCATGCATTTAGTGCTCTTCCTTAGTGGAGTTTTATATGTCTGGTAAGGAGTCTTCAGGATCTGTGAGAGCCAATTTACTCCTGCTTTTATATCCATCTGCCATAAGCTTAGGGAAGTACATGTTCTCTTGCCTAAAATGACTCAGGCATTCATTCAGTGGTTCTCTTATTGTACATGTCTTATTTACCTGTTTCATAGAATTGTCTAAATGTAAATAAGAAGATAATGCTGATTTTTTGTATTTATTCTAAGTAACAGTAATAGAAGCTGAAAATTTCATAATGAAGCCATCCAGCTACTGGAGATAGCATCTCATACCATTTTAAAAAGAAAGAAAAAAGCCATGTGCTCTTTGTGTCATAGCAACAGTAGTTCTTGGAGTCTGCCATATCCAGCTAGTTGTAGGTATGAGAAATCACCTTTACAGAAATGTTTAAAGCTGAGGAGAAAATCATTACAGCTTTAAAACTAATAGGAACCAGTTTATAACTTGGTTTGTTTTAAGAATTTATGGCTTAGAGATTCTTCCATTTGGCTATTGCGTTGCTGTGTTCCATATGAACATATTTTTTGAAATCAAGACTTATTCTGTTACAGTTTAAACGAATGTGATATAGGAAGAAATAAGCCATTAATCATGATCATCTAAATAGAAAATATAGAAATCCTTTTATCCCTTTTGTTCCTAACAGCTCAGTCATGTATTTTAGAAATTGTTTTTTTTTTCTTTCAATATTGTTCCACTTAATTTGAAATACCTTGTCTCTGGTTTTAACAGGTAGAGGAAACAATGTGTTCGTTAGCTGAAGTGCAGCAATTGGATGGCTTTCTTAGTCTCTACAAGCAGCATATAATTCAGCTTATGGAATGGGTTTCAGTATCCCATGACTGTTGGACCTGTTATTCTCCAGAATTATTACAGTTTACTGTGATCACAACCCATTCAGGTATGGCTTATTTAGCAGTGTGATCACTCATTTAGTTCTAAAAAAAAATAATCTCCATAGCATGTAGATCATTGTGTTTTATAATACATAGTTTAATATTCAGAAACTTTACAAGCATATGAAGAAAAGCAAAAATGAAGTGTTGGTGCAACCACGGAGTCTTGTGGAATGTCAGCTGCTGGAAGTATATTAAAAACATTTGTGTAACAGAATTTCAGGTTAATGAAAATGGTATAGCTTATAGGGTGGCAAAAAGATGCATCTTATGTTTATCTCTTTTTTTCTTCACTCTGCCTAGTCACTAGCCTAAGATACTAGGTCTCTGTATCTTTCCTTACTTCTATTCCCAGACTAGTATTCCTAGTGCTAGTAATCCTAATAAAAGTAGTGCTAATAATCCTGTGCACTACTGAGTATAGATTAATGAAACATTTAGGGATGTCTTTCACCTAAGTTTAGATGTCTGCAGTGACGGTATCTCTGAGGCAGCTCTGCAGATTGCATTTATAGGTAAGGGAAGCAGTGAAGGGCAATCCTTTTGACCTAGACATTTCTTTTGATATGACAATTATTACTCTAGAAACTTCTGTTTATAGTTTCTGTTGACTGTGAAGGGAATATAAAAATCTCCTGTTACAGATAGCTATATTGCACACAGTTAAATGTGGATGGATGTGTTTTAATTAACCATATCTTCTGCTTTTAAAGTTTAATCTCAAGTAGAGCCTCAAAAGCATATTTAAAGCACCCACCATTTTAGCACAGCAAGAAGCCCAAGTACAAATTCCTTTTATCCATACAAAAAAAAAAAAAAAAGAAAAGTTTTTCTGTACAAGTTGTGGGTGGCCAACATTTCTGTATATTTGCACTCCCTTTCTGTGTCTGAGGAACTTCTAGACAGTTGTCTCTGTTTTGCTTAATGGCAAATAAATCATAAGATGTCTGGGCAAACATTTTGGCTTGCTCCCCACATTGGTAATATGCTATTGTCTGTGTTTTCTGTCTGATGCAGCAGCTCCTAGGACTTTTTTCTTTCTTTCTCACACATAATGTTATTTTTAATCAATTTAATCACGTTTACCCATTTCCAAGTACTCAGTTGTTACTGTTTTTCAGAAATGTAAGTTTATACTGAAATTAGTGCTGTAGATTATATTGTTTGTTTTCCATCTATTGAATCTGCTGCTATCAGTTTGATATAATAGCAGTGTGTTAACAATGCCTCAAGGCTTGCATGAAGCAATGTATTTTAAATAAATGTTATGAAAATAAAGACCTATCTGTTGGCATGGAAATTTAGCAAATTGCAGCTTAGCTCCCTGTATTTCTAAAGTCTAGACACTGAAGATTTCTTGAGTTTTGAGCAGTCCATTTCCAGATGTAATTCCATGTTATTGAACTTCTTTTGGAATCTTGAATACTCCCATCCATGCATTTTACATGTGACAGAATATTCTTGTCATCAGAAATGCCTAAGTATTGTGTTTCTGGATTTTTCTGAATGACTGGAGTGCAATGGAATGTGTATCACAAAAAAGTTAAACTACTGAATCTCTAGAGGAAAGTAGTTTATAGCGAACTCCTTTTTCTTTATTTTTCCCCTTTCCCCCATTTTCTTTTCCTTTTTCCCTTGTTTCCCCCCTTTATATTATTTTTTTTTTCTTGGTGCATTTGATGTTCCTTTTATATCTTCTATAATTACAGCTCTTGTTGCTTGGCTTTAGAACAGCACTGAATTAACAAGTTAGGTCTGATGCGCCATGCTCTTTAGCTTACCATTTCAGATACTAGGTTAACAACTTGATTTGTGTAGGGGATTTGTTTTCTTTCTGTTTATTTTTGTTTGTTTATTGATTAGAAGTAAAAACATTTATTACAGGATGTCCAGTTTTTAACAGACTAGAAAATGAATTTGATTTTTAAAATTATACACTGCATTCTTTCAAGGTAAAAGTTGCAAATATGCATTATTTAAATACAGAGAAAGAATACTACTGCAATAACTTTATTATCCAGAATTTGAAGCTTACTCTTTCCGATGTCTCTCTAGAATTCTGCACATGGAAAAAATGGAGACAAAAATGTAGCTAGTTCTGTTCTATGGAGTTGTCTCATGGTAATAACAGAATCAATAGGTTTTTAGGGAGGGTTGTTTTGTTTCCGTTCACGTTCAGGAGAGCCAGAACTTTGTGCATAGTGTCAAGCTAGATAGCAAATAGCATTAATTTCCCAAAACATATTAGTCCCCCTCAAATGACTTCTCGCACAACACTGGCATCAGCAAGTAGCAGTTGTCATTGAAATTTCCATATTATGTAATGCAGGGTAGTACAAAAATAACTAACCTGTCTGTAAATAAGAAGGGAGTAAATGGGCTTTCAGGGAGCACCCCGCTGCTGTGGCCAAGGCTGGGTGAGCTTGGGCCTTTGTGCCCTTTCTGGTCCTGTGTAACCTAAATACATCAATAGCTGCTGTGTGAGAATGGAAAGTTAAATACTACCAGGGATCTCACAGCTTTCAACGGAATCACTTATTAAACATTTAGATAGAAGATAAAACAAATTACTAATGCTTCAAAACAAATCTTTCATGTTTATTTTATAGGTCCCGTGGTAGGTGAAGCTCTCCATGACTTTATTCTCATTCTTAAGACGTGTCTTCAGCCAAACAAAGACTCTCAGATGCGCTTAAAACTTTTTGCTCTCTTATCACAATTGCTGCAGAAAGCAAATGAAACTGTCAATTCTCAGGGGTAAGTAGAGTTCTAATTTCAGACAGCAGTTTAAACACCAAAATAGCATTTAAAAGTAATGTCTGTGGTAATCACTTACCCCCTATACTTGTGTCCATGTTGCATTTAGCATTTATGGGAAAAGAAATACTTTCCCACCATCTGCTATAGCTTGCTTTCCTTGTTTTGCATTTCTAACACTGCTTAGAAAAGATATATTTTTTTAAAAATCATATTATCATTATCATATTATTATTTCAGTCTGGACTAATTCCTCTGTAATCCTATCTCTATCACCATGGAAGATTTAAAAGGATATCATGCAAATCTGGATAGTATTCAAAAAACAGAACAACTACAACAGAAAAAAAGAAAATAAAAATACACATAGCTGAGAAGAATGTGTGTTTGAAAGCAGAGATGGGGATTCTTAGGAAACAATCAAACATCAGAAGAGTATGGATGTTTAAAACTGATGCTGTTTAAGATTACATGAAACCTTTGATAAACAGTGTTGTTCTCTTAGTGACTGACACTGAAAGTCTCCTGTTAGCCTGGCACTATTTAAGCCAAGCCAAGCATTGCAAATATTGCTTAACTGTAATTCATACTGCTAATAAAGTCCATCTATTTCTAACAATCTCAATAATAGTGCCCTTTTAGCCTTATTCAGCTCTCTTAGTTGTGCAAATGCTACTGCAAATTTGTCCTGACTACAGATACCATATCTGCCCCACTTTTCATTTAGCATGCAAATATAAGTGAAATGTTATCTGGTGTGTTCTGTGGTGGCCTGAAAGCAGTTACAGTCCTTACTAAATATATAGTGATATATTTTAGTCTAAAATCAGAATATAAAGCTCCTTTTTATTTACTCTTATGGCCTGGTTTTACTGTCTTTTATTTACTGCAAAATACGTTACTGCAAACTCCTGTTCATCTGCTGCACAGAATTGCATTTATTGGGTCAACAATTTGAGCTGCATTGTCATTTCCTCCCTATGTGTTTTCCCTTATCTGCTCTCCAGCTCTTTCCCCTTGAAGTACCCAAGCATCCTGTGTTACAGGAGAACAGAATTTGAAAATTTGGGTTTCATTTTCTCCTCTGCATCTTCATTGTGATCTACAGAAGATGATTTAGGCTACCTTTAAGTAGTGCAAGAGGAACATTATGAGCTGCAGAGACCCATTTCCCTGGTGCTCCTGGCCATGCTGCTGGCGGGAGCATCCAGCGGATAGGAAGGAGCTCTTGTTTAACACTTAAACTTTTTCATTCTTTGACTTAAATTTCTCGCACAATGGAATTGGTAGCATTGCTCTATGTGAAGTACTCTGAAGTGCTCAGATAAACATGTTGAGAGGCCATCCAAGTATTACATGTAGAAGGTAATACAGGTTACCTGCGGGACTACGTTGGAAGCTTCACCAAAGGGTAAACTTTTGCTCTGGCAGTAGCCAAAGCAGGATGAATTTAAAATAAATTAAAAAAAAAAAAAGAAAAAAGTATGCAATCTATTTGTTGTCCAAAAATTGAAACTAAAGTTTCCTTAAATAAACAGTGAGCTGTCATCGCTATCCATAGATAGCAATGATGGCAGCTTTTTAGCTCTGGGCAATATGAGTGATTAGGCTTGTTTAAAATAAAGTACATGCAAAGACATTAGGATAGGTTTGTATGAAGAACCACTCCTGACTACGGATGGCCCAGCCTAGCTCATCTTTCTGTCCTCTGCAAACACAAGAAATTTAATGAATTTTTGCAAGGCACTAGAACAAGTCAACTTACAAATAGTGTAGCATTATGGCCAGCATATCTAAGGGAACCTACCAGATATTTTTACTTTATTTTTACTTACACCTGCAATATCTGTAATATTATTATCAGTTGACACTTTCCTGGCATCCTTTTTAGTAGAAACTTATTATGTTTCCAAAGATATGTTTAACATCATCTAAGGATTTTGACAGTTTTGGATGTGTCTAAGGGGACTTTGGATTTCTTGTTATTACTGAATCTCAAGTGCCATCTGCTGGACAAGCAGCAGGAATTGATATCTGACTTGCACTTCTCAAACATTGGCTGCTGTCTCAGCCAAACAGTTAAGCAGCAGCTAGGTCTGTCTATTTTGAGCATACAGAAGACTGAGACTTTCAGTTTAATACATATTTAACTAAATAGTTAAGTTCTGGCAGACAAACTGATCATATTTTGGTCAATTTACACCTGGATGATGAGTTGGAACTGCAGCAAAGAAAGGGTAGGTACAGGAAACAGGAGGTAGCTGCAGTTACATTTCTTATTACATTGCTGCAGTATTACTATGGAAATCTTAACCAGTAATGGCTGGATATTTTTGTTTGTTTCTTTGTTTTAGCGCTTTTGTGTTGACACCTGTCCATTACGTTCCTCCCTGAGGCATGGCACATCTCTTGAGGAGCAGCTTACTCACCCTGCTGCTGTAGGACTGCAGTGGGAACAGCATCCTGCCTTGCTGTCAAGCACGGGGGTGACAACGTGCTGTTTGGCACTTAGGTGGCTGCAGTCCAGATCTGTTGAAAGTTTGAGCAGAATTAAGGTAGACACGTGTTAAGACACGGGTTAAGGTAGATTTAGCCCCTTATTAGACAATCTGCTCTACATGCTGCCAGCTGTTCTTTAAGGCATAGAGGCAAAGTGAGTAACCACAGCCATAATCAACTGGTTTCAAGCCAGGAGATGCATCTTCTCTTAATTTAAAATTGCTTGAGCTAGAATTATGTGGGTATGAGGGAATAATACCTCTTGAAAGCTGTTGGCTCTCATGACATTTTTTCATATAGCAACAGCCCACTGAGGAAGCGGAAAGAACATAAGCAAGAAAATCAAAGACTGCTGTGTATGTGATGAAAATAATTCATTATTTGGGGATCTAGTATTACACATCCAGCATCACTGGAGTCAAACCCAAACTTTTACCAGGACTGGCACCATCAGAAAATCCTACAGACATCACATCCTTGAGGGAGGCAGGTTTCTGAGCCACGGGAAAGATGAAGTAATTAAGTGTCCGTTTACCGCAATATCAGGTCTCATCAGTAGCATTCATACTTTTCACATTGTAAATACTTTTCATGGGACACTCTCAAAGGGTCTTACAAATGGA
>JAVCKT010011914.1:0-18193 GCA_032273925.1 Rhynchotus rufescens | reverse complement strand
GTTGACCACTCTCCACCTCAAGTTCAGTCTAGAAGAGATCTTCCAGTGTCTGGTTCCTTCAAAATCCAGTTCTCTTTCCCACAGCCACAGCTTTGAAGTATGACTGCTTTGTCCCCCTTTTTCAGAAATACATAATGTTATTACCTACATAAAAGACAGCAAATTTGTCATGAAATGGAGATGACTGTGATACAATTTAACTGATTCATCACTTTGATTTTTTGCACCGTTGTACTAATTTCCACTTCTTTATGTAGTGGAGGTATTTATGTATGCTTTTAATTTTGTAAAGGCCTTTTAACCGTGGGGTGGCTAGAGATAGAAAAACTGAAGTGACTTCATCGTTGTCACAACACAGATGGCTAAGAGACTGGAAAGGAGCATCCTCCGGGCACGCCAGCTTCTAGTGTGCTCCTGGGTAGCTAGAAAAGCTATTGCTGCTGCAGGTATCATCAGTGCTCAATCTTTTTCCAAAGACTGAGTCAACAGTTTTGTGTGGGTGAACAGTTGAGGGTCAATTGAGGATAAACCTGGTGAAATTCCTTCCCCTCGGTGGAAACCACAGTTATCATCATTGCTGTCCTATTATCGGTGTCTTGTTTTCCGCGGGGAATTTTTAATTGAGGAAGCCTTTAGAGGCCTCTGATTGAACTGCAAAAAGCAATGCCGTAGATGATGTCAGTAAGCACTTATGTGACTAATTTACAAACTTCGTGAGGTCTGGAAGTAGCTATACTGGTATTAGTGCTTTGTGGCACTGAGCAGTATTTTCCCCTGATCTTAAATAAAGAAGTTCATTAAGAAGGAGATATCATAGTGTCAAGAAAACGATGACTCCTCAGCTATTGGGCAAAGTGCTCCTGTAGCCAGTTTTGACTCTCCGCTGACAATGTTAGTTAACATGTCTCCTGAATTCAATAGCTTAATGAGACTGCCGGAGAGACAGCAAGCTGGAATAATAACTGCTTGACCCGGCTCCAAAATGTTTTTGATCATAAAGTTTTAGAGAGCTCTTGGTTTGTTTCCCAGAACCCAAAGTAGCCTTGGGATTTGGCAATCGCTTGGCAGCCCCATGTGAACGGTGGTGCTTCCTGTGCTTGCGGCCAAGTCCAGATAAATGGAAAAGCTTACGCTTTGGGAAGCCAAAACCTTTCTTAGAATATGCTCCTTCTTACTGCTGAATTCCAGGAGGCCGTGAATGTATTTGGGACCAACACTGTGTCACCTTTCTTTGGCAAGGTGAACTTTTGTGTGTCGTGTATTATCTGAATTGTGTATTATACTCTAGAGATGTCATTTAATTTGGCTTCTCTTTTGAAAACTGTTTGGCTCCTGTCATCTTAATATTAAGGAGAGAAGATAGTTTTCCTCGTGCCCTCTCTATTAGGGGTTCCCAGAACCTGACATTTTACATGTATACCAATACCATGGCCTGCCAGCAAAGCCTAAGACCAAAGCCTAACCTGCTCAGAGGCTGCTGTGCAGCTGGTACTGTGTCTCCTTCACAGACACACATCTGCTCACTGTTAGGATGCCTCCATTTACGCTTTTGTTTTCCCAATGAAGGTCATGCCCCACACCTGTTGTTTTCCCCCGGAAAGCCCCTCTCCCAGGCATGCCGGGTTTATGATGCTAACTTGCAGGCATTCTTTAATTATAAAAGGCTATGTGATGATCTGTCAAGGGACAGTTGTCTCTAAACGGATTAAAAGAAGCTTATATAGTTTAAAAACGTGCTGCATCCTTCATATGCTAAAAATGGTTCAAGTTAACTAAGACAGCAAGATGAATAATTATATGTATATCATGTTCACTATGTGTGCAGGTAGCTCAAAACATTTGTTTAGTTTTTAGTTTTCAGGTGCGAACTTCTGTCCCCTGTGTGAACGTGGGATGTGAAGACGAGATGAACAAGGTAGATGTGGGAGTTGCCCAGTTGTGGCATGAGATAAACTGTTCCTAAGCATCTGCCCATGGGAATAGATGAGAGACTGTTTAAATAAAACCTGCCCTTTGCCATGCACAATCTTCAACAGTTGTTGTTGCTGAAAATTAAAATGGTTGTATCCTAACTCGGGAGCAAGGCTCTTGCTACCTTGCAGGTAGAGTATGTGTAACATAAAGAAAGATATATGAAAAGGTAGTCTGCCTAGCATAAAAAAGATCAAATCCCATGTCAAATAAGAAACCTTCCTATCTCATTTGGTTTTAGTCTGATATCCACCTGCAAGGTGGTGGTGGGAGGGGGAAATTCCTTCTTTTTACTTGCAGATGTTCTCCCCAGTGCAGCTGGCTACTGCAATAAGTCTTTTTAGTTTGCCCAGTTTTTGAGAAATTGCAGCCTTGGAAAATTTCCAGGATATTAGCAATAGAAAGTCACGTCTGTGGCACAGAACTGCAAAACCCCATGATGCAGTATAAACATTTATTGCTCCTGTCAAGGGCCGCTTGCTGATTTTTGTCTTACTTTGCAAGAGCAGCAGTTTGCCGTGTTGTGAACCTCTCGGCAGCTTGGTGATCGTCAAGTGCTCTGCAATACTGATTAGGCGCTCACAAAAGCAGTTAACTGCTTCGTGTGCCGGCGTGCGTGCTGGGAATGCTACTCCCCATGTATTTTGAGCAGAAAAGGATAAAAAAAATAATACTTTCCTATAGCTAAGCCTATGGGCAGGGAAAACTTTGGTTAGCTGGACTAGTCAAGGCCACGTTTACTTGTTAATTTTCTCCTTTTTTGCCTTGTTGCTGAGATGATGGAGGAACTTTATATACCCTCATGTAAACAAATGTTAAAATTTCCTTTGTACTCGCTTCGAGTGCGGACTGCAGGAATTAACTATTTGAGTTTGATATTTCTTTGTGATTTTTCTTTCTTAGTTCTTGCAGTAAACAGAACTTCCAGCCGCAGAAAGTCCTCTGGCAGCTGCTCTGACTTCAGCTTCACTTTCTCATGAAGGTGTGGTGGGACCTGTTGGTTGTGCTGACCTTCCTGGTCTTTGGAGACCTTCTTAGAATGCTTCTTTCAGATAGAAAAAAGTCACTGTGGGCAGCAGTGTTGACAACATTCATAGGCCTTCTCACCATGCTACCCCTGCAATACGTGTTGTGAAGCCAATGAAATTAAATATATAAATGCATAAACAATACATGGAAATGGTAAAGGCCAACAAAAGCAAAGGACTTCTGAGGAAACGTTAACTTCTTCTGGCAAGTATGTGTTAATTAATTTGTTTCTGCAGTAACTATAACGGAGTGGGAGAAGGAGGGCAGCTTGGCAACTGGACCCAAAGGTGAGGTACTGTGAGGATGAATTTCATGCCACCCCACTGGAGTGTGGTAGCAGGGTAGAAGGAGATGTTTGATGGGCTGAACTGAGTTTTCTAGTGTTTATCAGGGGGAAAAAATATTTGTTAGGAGGAAAAATCCTTGCAGATTTGGTGGTGGGTCACACTCAGGAGTTAAACAGGTGCTCAAAGGTATTTTTTACATTAACTTCAAAGAATTAAAGCCATTGTGTAGCCTATTAAAAAGAATGCAGAGTTGATCCTTTCTAGTGTGTTTTATTTTATATATTTTTATTAGTGATTTTTGCTGTGTCTCTGAGTTTTCTGGACCAGGCCCAAACTCACTGATTTTTCTGAGCAGCTGTCATCCAGGCAGTTGTGATGGGCTGAGGACTTGTCCGTGAAGTTCAGAGTCGGCTGGAGTGGCACAGCTCCCAACACCAAAGTACCCTCTGTAGTGGAGTAAAAGTTTTAGTTCAAAACTTCAAAGGAACAATTTTCTAAAGTCCTTCACAGAATTGACCAAAATTCAACAATTTTTCTGGAAACCTTCCTAGTCTTGACCTAATTCCAGTAGTAGTTTTTTAAAGTAGTTCCAGCATCATGACAAAGGGAGGCATGAGGGTGTAGTTGGGATTGGACCAAAGAAGCTTCTGTGATGTTTTGAGTGTCCATGTGAGCTGTTGACTGTTCCTGCTGCTGGTGTCAGGAAGAGGAACTTGGCTCTTTCCTTTTAGCATAGCTGCCTGAAACCTTGGAAACTGAGATTTCATCTCCTTTGGATATCTAGTCTTCAACAAGTATTTTTTTTTTCATAGTTCCTCATAAAACCATGAATGGTGAGCTACTTCACAGACCAGAGAAGATGTTTTTACTGAAATATCATTATCTAACGCCTGTCTAAGTTGCCAGTTACTTCATGCGAGAACAGGAACTTGGTATAAATGATCTTTCCAAAGTATGCAGTTATGAAATCCCTTCCAAATAAGGGTATGTTGGGCCTTGAGGAGATAGGTTGTCATGATGATTTCCTGTTGGAGTGTATGTGGCTGCACTTTTGAGCTCATTTGAGCTGTGTTTTAGACAAAGGAGGCAATGTAAACACAGTTTTAGTCACCATATGGTGGAAAGCCCTGGAAAAAAAAATTTAGTACATTAAATCTTCTAAATTATAACCTAGGTTCGATGACAGACTGAAGTCAGCACTTAGTCCAGCATTTTTGTTGAGGGTTTTGGAGGAATGACTGGGTCTGCGAGTCATTTAGACCAATGTTTTTTATTAAGCTCGCTATTTTTAAAAGGTAGCTCGCTGTGTTAGAATTGCTATCTAATAAACACTTTCAAAGACATTAAGTGTATAACGTCCACTTCATTATAAGCCAGGGTACAGAAGCTGAAGGTCACTTTTTATGCCATCTTGTTTGCATTTGAGTGTTGTGTAGACATGGCTGCTTGGCAAGGCAGCAGTTTTGGTCTTTGGTTGGCTTCAGGTCCTAGTGGTCACATCATCCAGTTGGATGAAGCAGAATCATGGAATCCTTATGGTTGGAAAAGACCTTCAAGAGCGTGTAGCCCAACCAGACAGCCTCTTCTCCCAGAGGAGATAGTGTTGGGTCATGTCCATGGGGTTTCTAGGTGCCTAAGCCTCTTCAACCTTAATGGGGGCTAAAAGCATATTTTAAAAAGTCTTTGTCAGGGAGAAGGTATATTTCCTTCACCTTTTTTTTTTCTTTTTTTTTTTTTTGGTTTGTGTATGGTTTTCTTTTAGTAGAATAAAATATTGTGTGCCTGCCCTTCAACTCTCTTTACAAATGTGTTCAGTAGGGGTTGCCGCAGACCACAGGAATGAGACTATGAGCGGTGGTTGCCCCGGGGAGGTCCCAAGACAAGCGCTCCTTGGTGGGTGGGAGTGCCGAAGGAGAGGTAGCTTCGTCCTCCCTAAAAATGTCAGTGTGGTTTATCTTAACACTTAATCATGAAATCCCCGACCACGTTAAAATTTAAGAGGAGGATCTCGGATCGATTTGGGCAAGTATTGAAGGAGTAATAAAGGAAGAGTATAATTTTTCTTGCTTCTACCTGACCATAATCTGATGTCCCATGAGAGTGCGTGGTGTCAGGGCTTAAAGGTATTACATGTCAGTATTTCACATTGGGTTTATGCTGTGTTACATGATATTCAATCCCCATCTTTAAACTTACTGAAAATTTAAACTCAGTTGAGAGTGATTCACAGGCTAATATTCCTGGGTTAAATAAAACAGTATATATACCACCTCTGGTATATGAGCACATATTCTTCTGTCAGGAAAAGAAAACACCAATATTCTCAGCATAGTCTGTTAAATGCATCTCAGCAAGGAATGTGAAGACCAAAAGTCTGAACACACGTTCTTTCAGAATGGGCGTTAAAGCTGCTTAAAAATTGTTCATCTAACTATTTTTCAGATATAAATTGAGAATCTGTAGCAATGCTTTTCAGTATTTTTTTCTTGATCCTGAGAGAATTGGTTTTGTAGGGCAATAGGGGCAAGAATGCATTTGGAGTGAAAAGTTTGGTTTATATAAAGGAGAAGTTAGTAGGGAGACTTCTTAATCTGTCTAGTATCTAAAATGCTTTTGGGCTTTGCAAAAGCAAATTGATGTCAAAACTTGTTGTACAAACTGGAGTTACACGTCGTGTTACTGCCTGGTGGGTTGCTTGAGTTTTTAGTGCCTGTAAGACACTAGTTCCTGCTAATGTAGACATAAGAAAAAGAAAGCTATAAAGAATGCAGTCCAGAACAAGGTTGGTAAGGAATGAATTATGTCTGTAATAGCTAAAGGGTTTTGGTCTAGGAAAAGAAATATCTGGAGAGCTCTTTTTTCTTTGCTTTAAATTACGTCTGCGTTTGTTTTCATTCAGATAACCCCTAGTAAAAGTCCTAGCTTGTTATATACATTAAACGTTTTCTGCTTGTCATTTTTTTTCATGGGAGTTGGCAGATTTTCAGAAAGCAAATGTCTTTAGCTTTCTACCAGCTGACTGCTGTCTCGAAGTAAAGCGAAGCAAAAAAACAGAGTTATAGACTGAAATGGCAAAGCCATTAAAGGATCAGATTTTCAGAAAGAAGATCAGACCAGTAGCTTCTCAGGAATATAATACCTGCTGTCAAAAACTATATCCTGATTGATCAGATAGGGATTTAGTTTTGAGAATGTATTGGGGAGATCCTTCTTCTTTTCCTCCTGTTAGAAGGGAGGGAAGTCTTGCAGAATGCTGTGTTAACCCTGGACTCAGCCCAAATTTTGTCTTAGGAGTGAAGATTTGTGCAATTCATTGCTGTTGTATCTCAGGTTAACTTTATGAACACTCCTTTAAGATAGTGAGGTGGGAAAAACCTGAATACTTACGTTTAATAATGGTATTGTATATTCCTCATTTATAGATATGCTGATAAATATGGTTACCTCCCTGTGATTTTTCCTTTGAGTTTTGCATCTGCTTGGGAAGTTGTAACCCAAATATAGTCTTAGGAAGGGGCAGAAGGACCTGCATGATGGGGTAACTTGGAAATGTCTTTGGGAGTCTGGATTTGATGAAGCTTTTTGGATATATCAGCTGAGACTCATCCAAAGCATCTTGCTTTATGTTGGGTTTGGTTCTGTAACACTGACTTTTGAGATTACAGCATTTGATGCTGTAATGGTCTGTCTTTGGAGATGGCAAAACAAATTGCCTCCTCTACAGTAGCATGAAATACTGTAACTTTGGCTTTTATGATAGATTTTTCTGGGAAATTACCAAAGGATCCTGTTACATTGGTTGGCATGTTTTTTTATGGGTGAAATACTTGGAAAGGAAATGACTAAAGCGAGAATTTGAAGAATGAATAGCCTTTGCTTGGTGGCTTGCTTGGAGCAGGGCGCAGATCAGTCTCTTCTCCTAATAAGGCCGCACAGGAAGCTGGAATGTTTTGATTTGCACTAAATGCCCCAAAAATATTTGTCGTGGAGGACCGGCTCTGGGGATGTTTACAGAGCAGATCCTCTTGTGTTCGTCTGGTCTGAATAAATGGTTTACATAGCCTAAATATAACATTTTTTATTTGAAAGGAGACACAAGGCGTGCTGGTGGAGCATACGTAAAAATTGCACTGCCTGCACTTTCATTTTCGGTATCAGGGCTGTCAGGAGGAGTGGATGCTGCTGGTATTTGCATTGGGTCTCATAACTCTCAGGACTGGAGCTTGGAGCTCAAGCAGCTGTAATTTGCCAGCATCTCCAGTGTGTGCTGTTTATAATAAGCACTTATGCCAAGCTTTCGTCTTCCTAATGTCTTTTGTGTGTACGCTACTTAGAATATTATATAAACTAATCTCCTCAGCGGCTGGTTTTAAGTCATTCAGAAAGTGCCTTTCTACTCCAAGCCATCCTGCCTTTTTAATGAGTAGTAAGGAGTGAGTTAACCAAAACAACACTAAATCCTGTCTCAGGTTAGACTAGGTGGGATGCTATCTGCTGCCCACTTAAAAAATGGGCCAAAAATAGGTCTGCAGTTAAATTGGTTTTCTGCCTTGCTATATTGCTGATATCCATCACAAACCTAAGAGTAGCAGTACTCATTTCTAATAAAAGAGTCTGTAATCTCTGAAGGAAGCCTTTTCCTAAGAGTGTGTACGTGGGATGCATTTTGCCTTTGAGCTTGAACTTTGCATTTCCTTTTGCACTGTCTCGTCTAACCACCGCACATTTTTCACATTCAGATCTTGGTGGCTCGCTTTGCTGGGTGAGCATTTTCTGTGTGCAGTCCTGGATAAATCACAGATTGTAGTCTGATTATGGTCTGAAGTCAACAAGGCCAAGTAAAATTGTTTCAAGTATGTCTGGGACACGCAAATTTATGTCCTTGTTTCAAGTATGTTTGGGAGAAATAAAGGAATGGTATGCTGTCTGACTCCAAATGTTAACCAAAATGTTCCCAAACTTCTTTTATCACTAATTTCCTTTCTATGGTATTTTAAAACATGGTTTTTGAAGGGTAAATATGTCTGCATATCACTTGGAAATAGCGCTGTGCACAAAAATGCCATTCTGCATAGATGAATATAGCACAATCTCATCCCTTGCAACCTCAGAGGTAATTAGTTTGTAAAAGGAAACGTTTTACCCATGGTGTGCTACCAGTTCAGATTTTGGTGTAACAAGACTTGTTGGTTGTTCTTTGTCCTTCCTAATACTCCATTTCCTCTGCTTCCCACCACCTGCAGTAGTGTCAATGCGCTCTTTGTTTGGCAGGAATTTTTTTGCTATCTACTGTGGAGTTCGAGTTACCTTTGAAGACTCAACATTACGCAGAAAGTTTGCATATTGCTTAATGGGATAACAGCCTTTGGGAAGGAATTTGGTGAATGTTGTACTTAACTTTTTTGTTTTAAGCCTGAATAAAGTTTATGCTCTGTTAAAACTCAGTTTTTCTTCCTGGGCCTTTTAAGTTACATGATGCAGTTTCATATGAAGGGAAGAAACGCAAATTTGAGCTAATGTCTCTTAACCAATGGTATGGTATCATTTTAATATAAATCAAATAGTACCTGCTGATAAATGTTAGGGTTCCTACTGTTTATTTGTGCTTTTATCCTGTATTAACCGCAGTGTCATAGGCTCAACATGAGTAATTTTTGTTCCTTTCTGAGGAAGGAAAATAAAAACATAATTCATACATCTGTGGGTGGACGTGGCGAGTTGGAAGAGGGAGATACTTAACCATGAAGGAACTTGTTTTTAAAATAATGTGTATGTTTTCTTGCAGAGTGGTGACTGCACCAAAACCTGAGCCCACCATTCATGTACAAAAGGTATGTTGACTATCAACAGCCAAGAAATGCAGCATGTGGCACTAACTGTTACCCATCTGTCAAACCCTGTCAGTGACGAGAACTGTCCTTCGAACTTTCCTTTCAATATAATATGCCATTCAAATTTTGCAGCAGTAGTACACTTCTTCCAAAAGATTTGAGAAATCTGTCAAATGATTGTTCTTGAAAAGGTGCAAGTAAATATATTGTCTTCCAACTTTCTGATTATCTTTTAAAGCTAGTGATCCTTTTTACTAGATAAGCTCTTTCCAAACCTGTCAGTGCTACCGTCTGGGAACACTGTTAAAGCAAAGCTCCCAGCAAAAACATCAGATTTGCAAAAACATCAGATTTTTTTTTGAAGGTTTTGATCTGACTGGGTAAAATACAAAATCCGTTTTGAACAGCTTTAATATGAATGAATGTTCTCAAATGCTAAAATAGATTGGGGAATTTCCCCTGTTAACACACAGCACCCGATCTAGGGAGAAACTCGACAAACTTGAACATCAGTGGGGTGAGAGTTGTCTCTCACTCACAGCTGCTGCCTCCCCACTGTGCTACTTGAAGCCTATCACCTTGCTGGAAAGCTTTAACAAAAGCTCTTGGATAATCTGGAAAGAGCTGGAGGGTATGAGTGGAAACAATTTGTTTTCATCTGCTCTTGCTCTAAATACTGTCTGAGACAGAAAACAAAACAAAAGTTTGCTTCCTCATACCCCCACTCCAAAATAATTGTAGAAACTAGATAGTTTTTTTTTTATTTTCCCATGTGTTTTTGTTGCAAATATATGCACCTTATAAACCATGTGTGCGCCTGTCTATGGAGAGCACATGCATAGTTGGGTTTGAGAGATGGAAGGTAGCCTTATAAAACCCGTATTAATGTTTTCCGTGGGAACTGTCCAGTGGATCTTGCAGTAGAGTTTGTCCTACATTGGCTTTTGTGGCCTGTGTCTCTTGGACATCACGAGAGCCTCTCAGCATCGTGGGGTTGCATGCCCGGCTCCTTCCCTCTCCAGCAATGCATGGCTTTTATCTCTCCATTCCTGTGCTTGAGAACACCATGGTTTTTCCTACCAGCAAAAGTACCCTGTCAGGAACATTGCATGTGTTTGCTGTGGTTTTGTGTGTTTCTTGTCTTATTTATTTCCCCTAGGACGAGCCCAAGGAGGTAGCTAAGCCCACTGCCTCTCCCGCCGCACCCAAAGCCGTGTCCCCAGCCACTGGGGCATTCAATAAGACACCGAGGCCCTTCGGGGCAGCCACGTGCTCCAAAGCCACCTCCGTCCCGTCACCGTCCTCCGCCTTCGCCCCGTCACGCGTGTCCCCTCCGCCGGCCGCCCCGAGCCCCCGCGTGGCGCCTGGGCTGCATGCTAGCGCTAGTGCCGAGCAGCGGGCGGCCGAGGGGCCGCGGCGAGCCCCCGGGGACGTCCCGGGGGACAGTAAGCTGCAGAACGGGTAGGTGGCCGTGGTGGGGGACGCGCGCCGCCGCACTCCTCGCCGGGCTTGCTGCACGCGGAGCCGAGCGCATCGGGGCGAGCCGGCCCTCGGCAGAGCCAGCCTGGGGGGGACCCTTGTGTCGAGCGAGCGCGGCGGCTCGTGCAACTTACTAAGGGCAAAATCCTGCAGATGCTAAATTGATTTAAATTGCATGAGGCCACCAAGTGCTTCTTGCAGGACCCTTTGCGCCTTGATGCATTCTGGACCTTGCAGCAAGCTCGGAGGTTGGGTCAGCGTGCCTGCCCCGCTCTGTGTTTTGGGTCCCAGCAAGCAGCAGGCACCCAGAAATGTGGAGCAGCTCGTCAGGAAGGTCAGGAGGATTCACCCTGGCTGGGAATTAGACACTATGATGCTGGCACCGCTTGTGGAGATAATTTGCACAAGGAAAAGGGATATATTCATTTGCAGCTGCCCTAGTGATTACTTATTGCATTTGCACAGTGATACTTACCTCTCTGTTTAAAGTGGAATTTATGATATTTATGAGATGTTCAAATTTGGCATAGTTGATCATTTTGAAGGAAAGCCCACTTCTTTGCTTTTAATTTTTCTTAAGAAAAAAGAAAAGTGATTCAATATAGATTTTACTGTTCTTTTTGAAAACTTATTTAGACTAGAGTTGTACACATTGCTTGTAAAACATGTTCTCGAGTCGTTATTCACCACATGCAGTGGTGAGATATCTGGAAATATCTGAGAGACAGGGATATGTGTTTGCTGTTTACTTATAGAGCACTGCTCTAGCAATGAGCAAAAGGGGTTTTTTTTTGTTCTTATTTTGTTTTTTAGGGGTTGTTTTTTGTAAGCTTGAACAAGCTCCTTCGTGCTTAAACCCCTCTCTAGTTGGTTGTTCATTCCTGATAAAAACCAGAGCCACTTGCTTGGACTTTGCAGAAGTCTGCTTGTCATGTAGTAGGTAAAAATCAGTGTTTAGTTTAAAAAAAAGTTATTATCACCAAAAAAGGTACTGGTAGCTTTTGTTAATTGATAAAAGTGTATTAGCCTCTAGAGAAGTTGCCTTGAAACAGTGCATTTATTGAGCTGCATATGAGAGATCTGTGGCCAGGTGACAGGAATGCACATGACAGCCTGATCTATCCCCATGTTTTAGCAGATTGGGAATTACTGCAGCTGCTAGAAACACCAGTGCAAAATCTGTTGCCAGTAGTTCATAGAGTAGAGTATTTTCTGCAGGATAAGAGCTCAGACATCCTACTTGCAGACTTGGGAAAAACACATATTCTGAAAACGTGGCTTGGGAGGCTCCGTGGGGCAAAGGGAGGGCAAAAATAAACAAAAAAGGGAGGAACATCTGTTTCTCTTGCTCAGTCTTGGCTTAGAAGGGCTTTAAAAGTAAAAAGAAGGACCCATTTTAGCTGCAGTTTTGCTTTTCTCAAGACCTTCTTGACAGCTCCTGCATAAAAATGTGCCTGCTGCTTACAAGAGGTAGATGTCCACAGACTTCACTTGATTTAAGATTGGTGTTTGTTGGTTAAATTCTTCACTTGCAGCTTTTTGGTGACTTTAAGTTTGACTCTATATGATATGTGGCATTAGCAAAGCTTGGATTTGGAAGATCCTAAAAAATTTCAAGAAGCAAAGAATGCATTAACATATGAAATACTTTTTTTTTTCCCTTGCAGATAACAACAGTGACAAAGTTAGTATCAACAGCACTGGAGTTGAATTATGATGGTTTTTCTTGTTGAAATAGCCAGCATGTATTACTGTTTTGCAAAATTATAGTTTGCATAGAGTTCTAAATTTAAATTTTGCAAAACCGCTTCAGCTCTTTTAGTAACTTCTTAATGTGATACATGGTTTTGGTCTGCATTGGGCATGATGTGATCTGGCTTCTCACTGTGTTAAATTTTGCAGCTTTTTTTTTTTTTTTTTAAATTCCACAGAAGTTTTGTGTGATAATTGTGTGTACTGATAAATCTTGCTGCACCTATGGCACCTACTATAGTAGGAAAACTGTCAGATAAGAGAAGCAGGACATTAAAACATTATTGCTTTAAGCTTGGGCGAAAGACCAGGTATCAAAGCCGAGCAACAAAAGAAGTGTAATTTCCATATGTTATTATTTATATATATTAGGGGAAGATAGATATGATTGAGGTTTCATTGCTTTGGCTTTTGCCCTCATTGCTGGGGATTGGGTTCCGGGAGCGCCTGCGTCCTTTGATTTTCCTTTGCCTCTGGCACCACCTTGTTGCCTCCTCAAGTCATTACCAGCTTCAGGAAAGGACACACTAGGGTCTGTAAGGAGCTAAAATAGCATCAGTGCATGTAAATGATTACATTTCCTTGTAACTCAACAACTTTATTGCCTTAATTTTCATAATTTCTCCTTTTTCATTAACTGTTATGTTGCTTTACTTCATTTTTTTTGTCTGTGCTCCTTGCTTGTCCTCCATCCTGGGAATGCCACTGTCTTTGTTTCTCTACCCCTCCCTCCACCAGTAACTTTGAGGTGTAAGTACTTCACTAATATGTGTCAGTTCTAGTAAATTTGGTCCTTTGCTATCATTTTGTGTGGTACTTTTCACATGATTTTGGGAAGCTATTGCTTGACTATTCTAATACATCCTATTGATTTGTCCTTTTTGACAAATCAATAATTCAGTCTCATTTTTGAATCTCACCTTTCTCTACTAGAAACACCTTAGACTTTAAAGATAGAGCGGGGAAATAATGACAGTAGAGATTACTTCATTTTTTTAAATAGAATTATTATGTCTTTGGAGGTAGCTTAGCAAAGCTAATCTTCTGTAAGCCTTGTCAAAATAAATACTTGTGCAAAAAGTTTAAGATGAATGCTTTGAGATAATTAAAATAGAACTGGGAAATAAGATACCTAGTATGAGTTTTGCTTACCCTTTCTAAACAGATTAGTGCCTTTACCTGGATTTTTGCATCAGTTAGTGAAAGCAAAGCGTTAAAACCCTGTATTCTTGTAAGCTGCTAGCTCAGGGCTTGGTAACAGCATACGGAATACTGTGGGGAAAATTTCCAGAGTGAATAATGTCTCTATGCCTTTGACTTTTTGAGAGGGAACGGAGCATCGATACCTCCATCCTGTGCTTCAGACCATCCTGTATTTTCAAAATAGTCAGTTCGGATCCCAGCCTTACTAATTGCAAAAGGCGTCCCGTGTAGTTGGCTCTCGCACACAGCAAGGGCTTGGCCTTTTGTGAACAAAGGGGACAAGGTTTGTCCAGGGCTTTTAACACAACCACAACTAAATATACAGCCCCGTCTTAGGAAAACAAGCAAACAGTATTGTACCTGTCTATATTAGATCCTCTCATATTGGTATGTAGCTCTCTTTAAAATCGAATTAAATGGAAGAATGGGAATTTAATGGCAGCAGAATAACACTATTAATTGGATTTCAGTGCTTTCTTGTAAGACTAATTGAATAGAATAGCTCAGCCACATTTTTGTTTCTTACTTTTTTTTTCTTTTCTTTTTCTCTCCTCTTCCTGCTTTTGCTGGGAAAACTGCTCCTCTTGCTGTCTTACTCTGTCCCCTCCAAGGAAAAACCCACCCAAACGGTAAAAGTTTAAATTTGTTAGTCTTGTTAAAAATTGACTGCCCCGGTTCAACAGTTGCAGTAGCGAAGCAAGGTGCAACCTTTTAGTTGCATTGGAGCAATTCCGAATCCCCTCTTGGTTCCCAGAGCTGAATCCGTGGCGTTCCCTGCGTGGCAGGAGCTGCCTGTAGACACTGTGGCGAGCCCCAGTCCGTGTGTGTCCTCAACGCAGCTGTCCTAAACGTGGTGGCATTGCCCCGCTCAGCGTCTCCCTCTCTGATTTCTGCCCGTTTTCCTCGCCGCAGCCCGCCGCGGAAGCACATCGTGGACACCTACACCGAGTTCTACCATGCTCCAACCCACAGCGACGCCAGCAAGAAGCGGCTCATCGAGGACACGGAGGACTGGCACCCGCGCACGGGAACCACCCAGTCGCGCTCCTTCCGCATCCTGGCCCAGATCACCGGCACCGATCACAGTGAGTAGCCGGCTGCTGACGGAAGAGCACTCGTGGGCAATAAGAAGGGCTTTTGAAAGACCGTGGAGGGGAAAAAAAGATAAAGCGATTTAATCGCACCTAGATTTTTCCCCCATCTTGGCTCCTAAGTCCACCAGGCACAGGTTTGGTGTGCTCCTTGAAAGAAAGATGATTCAGGAGGCTGTGGAATAGGAAAATATATTTGTGAATCGCTTGCAGCTGCATCACTTGGCGTTATTCCCATTTGGATATTAATGCATTCTCAATAAGCCCCAATTGCTGTTCCCAAAGACTCTGGCAGAAAGTACGTATTTGTTACTGTTTTCTCCTTCCACGTCACCGCACTGGGGACGCTCCTGTTCTGAATTAACACTCCAGAAAGCCATTAGAAAAGCTCGAAGGCTTCCCTAGGCACGCAGAAAATGCTTGAGGGTCATACAGAGGTTTATTACGTGCAGTGATTTCACTGGTCAGCAGCACGGACTCCTGGCTCCTCAGCATATTCCATGGAAATGTCTCCATCGTCTGTCTGTGGTGTGGTATGACTCCATGTACTAAAGAGTAGAGGTGATGATGCAGAAGTCCTTCCCAGTTGTCTTACGGAAAAAAAAAACCTTTGATTTCCTATCATGCTGTCACTTGTAGTTTATTGGCAGAGGTCAGAAGGCTGCATAAATCTATCAAAAATGCCGTCACACATTTGACCTCTGTCACGCCCAGGCTGTGGTAGCTGATATACGGGTGGTTATTTCGTTCCTGTGCTTTTCACAGCTAATATTAAAAGAAAGCAGTGACAAAAGTGGACCCATCCTGGGAGCAGGGCTGATTAAGTCCGCTCTGAGCCGACTGGAAGTGTTACTCCAGAGGCTAGCGCTACTCCCCCCACATAAGGGCTGGTGTGGTAGACCTGAAATCAGGCAGTTCATGGAACTGCCTTGCACTAAACTGTTTAATGAGTGTTTAAGCTCTCCTGCGACTCTACTCATCCTTTCAAAAAGAAAATAAGAGACCTGAGCATCAAATGTGTCAGTGTTCCCTTACAGTGTGAATTAATCATATTGACAAGCAATATAGGAGCATGATTGCAGCCATACTTGTCTGATTAAATGTACATTCCGTTAATTCCCAGTCACAGTTTTATCCCATGCGAGTTCTGCAGTGCCTTGGTGGGGTCATGATGACTGCGTACAGATACTGGGATTATCATCTGATATAAATCTCCTGGATGTTCCTCCAAAAGACTTATCTCTGAGCTGCCACTTGTTGTCTTCTTGACACTCCTTCTCGCGCCTTTCCCAGTGATCCATGTTGTAATTTCCTAGTGTGGGCAATGCCTCAGTATGACAGAGGGATGATAGCGTTTAGTGGTACTACTTAATTCCTTAGAAAATGAAAATTTTCTGTTTTATTGCAGTGAAAGAACCAGAACCTGAATCTGCAAAGAAGACTAAGTGAGTGTCACATATTCCTTTTTTTCTTTAGCTTAATATAGTGCACGTCTTAATTCTTAATTGATAATGCATTACTGTTTGGTGCCCTTGTTGAAAGTCTGGGTGTTTTCCAAGTGTTGCTTGTTTTCTGCCTCATATTTCAGCATGTAAAAATTGAGATATTTTTCTTCATAAAGCAGCCTTTTCAAACCTCTGTTTGTGCAGCCCAGTATTAATGTTTGCCCAGGAGTTTGAGCTTTTTCCATAAACTCGGGCTGGTTTTCTCTATGAGGTCAGCTTGTCAGTGTGTTTTCTTTTCCGACATCTAACCAGGCATTTTTGGATTTGCAAGCATGGGTCAGATTTCAAGATATAACTGGGAAGTGTTGCCGTTCTAGATGGTGTACAAGTGTCAGCTGTCTGGCTGCTTTGGATTAGATGCAGTATTCAGAGGGGGAACTGGTTAGAGGCTAAATTGGCTGGTGATTGCAGTCCTTGGGCATCTTTCTACTGATTTTTGTTTGAGACTGGATCAGTCCTCTGGAAAGGCGGGAAGGAGGTGCTGGGATGTGTGTGGTGCATGGCCTTTGCATGCTTCCATGCACTTGTGAAACTGCTCCAAGACCGACTTTCTTTCTTTCTTATTTCTCTTCTATCACTTCTTTCCACAGGGAAAAGATTCCCAGCCACGTCTTTAGCCCCAAATACACAAAATTACGTGACTGGCACCATGAAGTCTCAGCACGTGTTCTTAATGTCCAGTGATTTTGCCCACGTTGCAAAAGCAAAGTTACAAACACTGGCTTCCTTTCTTCTTTTCCAACTGCTTTGCAAAAAAAAAAAAAAAAAAGAGAGAAAAAAGAAAACTTATTTCACTAGCCGTACTACAAGAGAAATTCTAGCTTTTTCTATACTTTTCTAACACTTTCCTACTGATGTGTAAAAAAAGAGATGAAAATGTTTTTGTGCTAATCACTAGTTGACAAAAAATACGTTTAACCCGGAACGACTCGGGTGACTAAATCTTCCAAAGTGGGGAGGAGATGGCTATTGCAATTCTTATTTTTTGCCTTAAAGGAGTCATTTGCATTGCTGAGTTTGAGTTACTGTAGGTTGTTAGAAAGCAGAAAACAACAAAAGATCAAGAAATGGCGATGTTTAGATTTGGGAGTGGAGTAGAAGAGGAGGGATTCTGCACGCTTATTGCAAACTACTGTACTCGACAGGATAATGCTGTTCCAGCTCACTAGCTTTTCAGCAGGCCAGTTTCAAGTGGTTGTAAATGTTTTATGAAATAGAGCGCGAAGACGGGCTGCTTTTGAGCAAGAAGAAATTTGCCAGTATTGTGCAAATTCTTAGTGCAAATTCAATACAAGGAGCCTGCTGCTGAAACAACTAACCTGTTCATATTGTGAAAAAAAAATAGGAAAAAAGAAAAAAAAGGAGCAGGATGTTGCTGTGTACATGTAAGGGCTTCAATATATAACCTCTAAGAAGAGTAAGATAAGACGGCGGTATTTATTTATTTCAGAGTGAAGCTCTTAGGATTTCTTGTGTTCATAAAAGCTTCATGGCCCTGTGGTTCTCCTGTAAAATAATGTATTATAGTAGCTGCACATTCATTAATTTATGCTTTCTGAAGCTTGAAGAGTATTTTAATAAAAGCTGCTTTTAACTTAGTTCTGTCTCTTTTTTTTCTTTTGCATCTTTTGATTCCTTAGCAGAGGCATTTCTTGCAAAGACCTATAGTTTTGTAAAAGCGCTGCAGATTGCAGTGGGAGAAGTAATCATTCCTGCAGCACAGCAGAAATAACCTGAATTGTACAAGGATATCAGAGTAGAGGGGATTCTGATTGGGTTAAAAATATATATTTTTATGTTTTCCAAATGGACGCAAAGGTTTGCAGAAAGCAAGAAAACCACTGACTCTGGGGATATGACAGGAGTCAGAATTCTGCTAAGTGAAATTCACTGTCAGTCTGCAACATGTAGTGAAAAATTTCCAGCCTGCAAGATGTAAAGCACATTTAGAAGTCCACTTATTGTGATTGCCTTAAACCCAGTATTGCATGAAGTACTCACATGAAAAGAGTCCCGTGAATGGATCAGTGTTTGCTACAAACACT
>JAVCKT010011913.1:0-55098 GCA_032273925.1 Rhynchotus rufescens | reverse complement strand
TTTTTTGTAGATATTTGAAGCTTATGTCTCAGGAATTTAATTACCAAACTGCATATAATTATCAAACTGCATATAGATTGAAATTTTCCCCTAGAATGTTACTATAGAAAAGAATAAAATAAAGTGGAGACTGTTCCAGATAGCATATAATGATCACAGGTAGTAAATCTCTACAGAGAGGATTTTTAAAGATGCTGGATCCTAAACTGAGCTGGAAAGCAAATATTGCTATTTCTAAGGCAAAACCCATTTACAGAAAACTGTACAGATTAACATATGCTGCAAAGAAATTTGGCAACATAATGTATATTGAGTCATGCTTGGAGCTGGAAATTAAAACATGGATGTAAGATCCATAGGTTTTTTTTTTTTTTTTTAAACCCTCCAAAGATTCCTTCCCAAACCAATTGAGGTTGGTTTTGTTTTGTTTTGTTCTTTTAATTGGCTCTCCAGAGCCTTTTCCGGTCAAATCACCTTCTACTTTCAGCAATTAAATTACCTCTACAGCTTAGGATAACTCTCCAGCAAACAATTTTAGAATGAAAAGGGCCCTAATGTTTATTTACACTTTAAAGTGTTCCTTTAATGGTCCTTTTGCAGAGACTGTTCACCAAGAATAGCAAGAAGGATGGCCAAGCCTGGGAAGGCTTTCCAGCTAAGCAGGCCTTGCCTTCTCCTGCCCGCTGCTCCTGCTGGAGGTCCCACCTCTGAGGAGGACCTGCACCTTGCCTTGCCTGGTGGAAACGTGGCAGGGAGTCACTGAAGTTTAGCATTTCGTACACTTCTGTGAAGGAATTATCATGAAATCCGTAAGAGCTTTTAGTTAAAGTTAGCTGTTCCTCTGGCTCTTGGGGCAGCTGTGTCTCCCTGGCGTTGGTGTCGGAGGCCCTAGGGCCAGACATCAGCCTCTGGGGCCAAGAGGACCGGTTTCTTCTGGCTCCAGGTCTGCGTTTCTCCATCAGAAAAGCCAGCTGCTGTGAGGTCTCGGGTTGCTCTTCACCTGCGTCTCAGCCCTCGGCCTCCCCTGCCGCCTCGAGCCTCTAGGTCTCTGCACACACGGCGGCAGCAGAGCAGACCTGTAAACACCCCCGTGACGCAGAGCAGCCGCTCGGCGCTCCTAGCGCACAAAGTTAAACAAAATGAAAATAAATTAGCCGTAGACAACTGGTCAATTAGGGAAATTGCTCTTAGAGCTGAACCAGGGCAAAAGAAGCTGCAGGCGGGTCGGGAAGAGCCCAGCAGAGCAGCCCCGACACGCCTCAGCGCTGAGGCCTTGCAAATTCAGCACTCTGGGCCTGCTGCGGGCTGTGGCGTGCAGGGTTACAGGGCTGCAAGCCACGCCAGCGTGATCCTGTCCGTTCTGTTACTCAACTGTTTTTGTTTAATATGTCATTGTTTGATTAATGGTACCGCAGAGCAGTATCTGAGGTACTATAAAAGATATGTACCGTGGAAAATAATTATCATGTCTTAATGCTTTGATCATTTAATTTTACCCAAGCAGACATGGTCAAAGCAGCTTCTCCAGTTTGGGGGTGGCTTTCCAATTCAGAAAGGAATCTGGACACATATGCCTTGGTTATTCCTATACCCATAAAGAGTGTATATTAAAGCTAAGTAGGTTGTAAATTTGGATTTACAGTTAAGCACCCAAATAAAAGTAGGATGATCTTTGGAGTCGGAATGCAGGTTTTTCCTGTGACTGTCTCAATATCTGAGGTGACTCCAAAGTCTTTTGCCTTGTACCTGTGTTTCTGCTTGTGGGTCCTGACTTAACCGTTTCCTGATAGTAATCCAGTTCAGTGCCCATGAAAGTCTGAGAGCAACTGCTTTTTGCAATTACTCTTCCAAAATTATTAACATGCTTGTGGGCTATTCAAAAATGTTTATTGTGGTTTTTTTTGTTTGTTTGTTTGTTTGTTTTCCAAGAAGAAAAAATAAGTTATGATGAACTGGATCTGTAGGTAAACAGCTATTAAAACCAAATAATGACTTGGAATTTTCATTTGACATTTTAATGAGGATTTTAGATCAAAAACTGGAAAGGACTATGTAGATATGTTGTGATACGAAACCCCGTAATTCTCATGAATGTGAGGTGCCTAATATTTCAACCTACTCTCCTGTAGTAGGATGGCATATATCATGTGAAGTCATTTGCATTTTACTTCTGTCTAGAGGTCCTGGAATCTGCTTGTATTCCTAAGCGTGGATTATTTAGTCTGCTTGCTTTAGATGGACAAGCACTGTCCTCATCTTCACTAGGTTGTCTTAAAAATGGTGTCAGCCAGCCTTATCTGTGCATAAAGAGGAGATTATGACCCAACTGTCATGTACCCATAGAAATTGTCTGTCTCACCCTTTCTGTGTCAAGAGACTTTTGGCAGGAACATAATATTCCCTTCAAAATCATTTTGTTCCTTTGTTCTTCTCCCACCGCTCCCCCCCTTTTTCCTTTTTTTCCTCCCATATATTGCATTTATCTGAATCTCCTTCTTCCAAACAGTCTTCAGCCCTGCAGACTGATTAGATCCTAATTCTTTTGGCATGCTGTCAACTTGTCCTAGTCAGAATAACTATTAGGCCTTTGCTTTTGCTACTCCTCTGCAATTTTGTTTCCCTTTCTGTGCTTCATGTCTTTTCTTTGTGATTTTCACCTATTTTGCCTGGAGCTGTCTTCTGACAATATGTTACCACCTCTCTCTGTGGATTTGTTCTTTGCCTGCCCAAGTAATTTATTTATGTGTTAGCTTCTTCTTCACCATTATCCAGGCTGTTTGACTTTGTGTGTACTGCTTTTCATGTGCCTCAAATCTCTACTATGTTATTAACAATCGGAAACATTTTAATGCCATGACTTAATCATGCTGACTGTGTATTTTTAAATGACTGAAATTGCTTGTGCACACAGAGATAACACCTTGTGTGTGTCTATAACAGCTGTAGAAATGAACATAGTTTAGTGAGAGGCACTTTTTTTCCCCACTGGCAGATAAATGACATATTTAGATTATATGCCAAAATAAATAAAAATCAGTCATTAGAATATTATGTTCTATTCCTGTCTTTTCTTTATATGTATAGGGGAGGACATCAAAACAAAACATAAAAAAAAAGGAAGATTTTTTTCTCCAATTTAAAACACTTCAAGACTGGTATAAGGGTGTGACAGAAATTTCATCCCATGGCTTGTCCTTAAACTCCAAAAATAGAGAGAGACTCATATTCAACTCAGGGTAGGGTTTCTGTTCCTTTTCATTAGCTTTTCTATAAAAGGAAAGAATGATGAAGGCAGACTGTAGAAATTCAATAGCAGAGAGATCAAAACCACCCAATCTTTGTTTTCCCCACACCCTGGCGAAAGCTAATGTGTGGAAATTACTCATTCTGACATATGCAAAATGTTGATGACATGTTAGTTTTGTTTTTCCAGAAAACTGGTGGACACTGAATTAGTCAGACTTCTTGTTATCATCCATTCTAGTTACTAGAGTTACTAGATATCATCTCTTTTTTTTTATCACGGTTTGATTTTGCATATGTTACCTTTCTGCTAAAAACACCTAAGTAGCTGCATGTGGGTTAGACCATAAGGTCTAACAATATTAGGGAGTTTTGTGTGAGCTGCTTCCAGCTGATCCATAAAGTAATTCCTCTGGGCAAGATGTGCAGTTTCCAATCTTGGCAGGAAAATGAACAAAAAGTAATTTTGTCTTGCTGCATTTTGTGTGCTCTCCATGGAATAGGTCTGGGAAGTCATGGAGGCTCGAACCTGGGGCAGATGCTGGCCCAGAGCTGGAGATCCTAAGAGATGGACGTTTTCTGAAGATGGCCGTGCAGAGCAGGCAAGAAATGTTTCCCATATTTTTGTGAAAAGAATTGTGAAGAATGCTGTGTGAATTTTTTGTGCTGTTTTGATGCAACTGATCAGCATTTGAAAGATTACATTCATGGATGAGGTATAAAAGCACAGAGGTAGCTTTTATTTCTTTCTATCTTCTGTTAACAAAGGGGATCTCTGTAGCTGTCTGAATAGCCCGAGTAGTGGCCCGGTGCCCAGCCTTTCATCTTTGACTCTCCAGAGAGTCTTGACCATTTCTCTTGAACATAGACTTCACTAAAATCAGCTCTATCTTTGTCACCTCTGGGCTAGGCACTAATGTACTTTCTGCAGAGCTTATTGCATGGTGAACGTTAAATTAGAACTCTATAAACTTAATTTGCTTCCACTGCTTCATTTGCTTTCAAGTGTAATTCTTGATATTGATTTTAACTTATATTTAACTTTTATGGTGGTAGTCACACGTACCTGAGAGGCTACTACTACTCTGCTGTGAAACCTGACTTGAGTCTTAGATTTTTAGCAATTGAAATAGCAACATTCTGCTTCTACGGGAGACACATAAAGCATTAAATTCATAATCAAGTGTGATTTGCAAAGCCTCTTTTCTGACATTTATATGCTAAGATTATGGAATGTGTATTAAAAAAACAGCCATTACTGATGTGATCTAACATTTATTTACATATTCTTTCTATATTCAAACTTAAGCTTTAATCTTGAAGACTGTATTTTAATGTTTTCTTATTAATGCATTTGTATTTTGCAACACACTGGAAACATCAGGTCAAATACAGTTTTCTCTTCATTACAGCGTGAGGAGAACAAGTGTTATAAGGTCTACAAGCAGTCTGTAATGACTGTGACCCATGTCCCTGAGTTTTTCTAGGAATTTTTGGAATATTTTTCATAATTCAAATCTTTACAATTTAGTTTTACAGATACCCAGGTTAGAGAATGCCCATGACTTTAAAAGTAATACACCTTATGCAGAATATTGTGAAATTATTGTGGCCATAAGTTATCAACAGAGTGGTCCCCTGCTTCCTTGGAAAGGCAAAGTATCCTGATTCAAGGAGAACACAAGATTTAGAGACTGCAGGCACCGGCTCTGCAAAGGAGGGTCCCCATCCACTGTAGTGACCATTCTTAATTTGTGCAACCTGACAAGATTTTTTAGCCCGTAGCAGCATGAAATGTAGTAATATAGAAATGAAGGGCATACTCAACAGTTGCTAACATTGAGGCAGACAGTGCTGCATCAGAATAATATATTCAGCTCTCACAAAAAGGGTGAAATCATTGCAGAAGGGGTAGAAAGAAAATATAATTAAACACACTATTAGCTTCTTTTTTGACAATATTTTCAGTTTATTATGACTTTGACATTTTCTGTCTTTGTTCTCTTCTCAAAATTACTTTTTAATTGTGGTAAGGCTTAAATCCTGATAAGAAATTGAATTTGCTAATATAAGGAATGAAGAGAGTAATAGTGAAAATAATGAAGTAAAAAAAAAGGTACATAAATACAAAACCAACAAACACATTAACATTGCTTTATGTAATGATGTTTTTGTTTTGTTCTGTTTTTCTAGTTTATACCACCTTCCTTTTTGTTTTCCTTGAAATGTCCTTGTGACCACTCCTTTCCAAATGACTGGACAGATTTTCAATTGCTGCTACTCAACATAATTTGGTGCTTTTACTTCCACAAGGCCTATTTTCAGGAAGTAAACATTATGCTTTGATTAGGAAACAAATTGCTAACTCTGTACTGAAACAGCAACTGTGTTGCTACCTGTCTAGCAGATCTGGACTTTGGAATTTGGGATTTTTCTAGAACCAAGAAACTGAGGTTTTTGTACAGATGATAAAACCAAGTAAATCAGCTCTGTAAAGTGAGACTTCTGAAGCACACTAACACTTATTTACTTATCTTGAGCTCCTCCGGAGATAGTTGGAATATTGCAAACTTTTACATTGAGGAAAATGGCTTATAAATCAAGATAACCCTTTGGAGATTCAACCCAAAATCATACTTATGCCATTTCAGGGAAGTGCACTTGCCAGAGGATTGCAGCTCATTGTAACAGCCCTGACCCTTAAATGCTTGAGCAACCCCTGGACGAAAGCAAGCTGTAAGTAATAATTTCATTCCATTGCTACTTTTCTCTTGCTGCATGCAGGCAGCTAATGATGACTGTTGATACAAGAGTCTCAAGCCAATAAAAAGACAAATAGTAGAAGAATACAGAAAAATAGTTAGATTTTGATTTAAAAAAAAAAATAATGGGATCTCTCCCCATAATTGAAAATACACCTGAACAATGACTTTTAATGAAATAGGTTTAAAATTGCTGTAGTTAAACTGGAGTGAGAGGGTGTCAGTAGGTGTGCTGCACTGAGGAGGTGCTGCCTTATTGGGTCAGTGTTCAGCCTTGTTTCTAGCTACCATTTTTCACTATGCCTGTATTTATTTCTTTATTTTTTTCGTCAGATTACTTGAGCTCATAGTACATGTGAAACAGAGATTCAGTGTCCTGTGGCTGTGAGTAGGAGTGTAAGTGTTTCTAGGAACAGTTGTTCTGTCAAGAGGTAGGTCATGCTTAGAAGGCTGAGGGTTTCCAGTCCGTGGTTTGCGATGTCATGTGAGAGAGCAAATAAAGAGCTATTGTACGTGGTTTCCTTATACAGCTCACCTCCTCTTTCCAACCTCTTGGTTATATTTCTAAAAGTAGGGTATATAATTACTTCTTTTTGTATCACCATATTTTTATGAGTCTTGGTAACTATGTGTAAAATGAAACTGCTTAGAATTTGCACGCTTGCCATTGGGCATAAATAGGTTTTTGTGAAGTGCCTGTTCTCAGATCTCACAGTAAATTCTTGCAATATGACAGTAAAACGTTACAGTAGGAGTAAAACACAAAGGATATAGTAAGATCTAAATATAGAAAGAAAAAAAAGTAAAATATAACTTAATCCTCTGCTTTAATCAACTCTGCTTACTTTAAAGACGGACATGGAAGGTAGGATATTAGTTATAATAATATTTCTGCAGAGGAAATATTCTACTGCTATCTAATAAGAAGATGGCTTTGAATCAACTTTTGGTAAAAGATCTTTTAAGGTTGAATGCAATTGTAAGATTTCATTCAGTTATGTGCAAATAGCATGACATAATTGAAAAGGCAAAAAAAATGCATTTATGTCTACCAAATGAATCAATTAAAAGTAGATAAATTGTGTGCAACTTTTAGAATAAATAAAGCAAATTAAAAAATATGTATTTAGATGTTTAAAATCCCCGCTGAAGATGATAAATCTCAACAAGGCACCAAAAGTTACTGACTTACTGAAGGAGTTATTTTAATTCTCCATTAATATTTGTATTAAAAGCAAAAACAAAATTGAAACTGTTTGTTCCTTAAAATGAGAACTTGGCTAAAAGACACCTCTTAATCTAATAAGGAGATTTTCCCTCCCTTTCTTTCCAGAATTAATTTTAAGAGGTTCTACATGTCTTATTTCCTAATATTGTTTGTTAGTGAAGGTCGTGAAAGCAAAGGTTGTGTAAACAATTTGCTCTTGATCATTTCTGATGTTGAAGTAATTCTCTAAGAGCCATTTAAATCTGCCAGTTTTGTGTTCCTCCATTTTCTCATTTTTCAAAAGTGTGGGTGGGTAATGATACTATATAATGAAAAAAAAAATCCCAAATATTAACAGTTAAAAACGCTGATTGCAGTTGCAAACTGGAAACATTGTCCAATTGATTTATTGGTATAAATCCATGCTGTGGAGAGCATAAGTGTTTCTACTAAGTAAATTATCCTCTTCCTGTGAGTTTTTTTTCCTTCTGTAGAGATACCCTGATATATCACTATGCATTCAAGCCACCAGCTCTGTTGAAGTCCATTAGAAATTCCACTTCATATGATACATATCACTATTATAGCAGAAGTCTTTACTCCCAAGAGTGAGCACTGTAATACATTTTTATGATGTAATTGTGCCCAGCCTGGAGAGCGCCTGTTAGCTAAATCTGATTTAGTGCATTGCTGCAACCACTCTTAAAATACAGTATGGTGTAGTCAAGTAGTTAGGAAGCAAAGAAAGAACTTGACTTGTGCGAATGTGCATGAGTGTGTGCATGGGTGTGAGAGGGATTTGGCAACAGAACATTTGCTCCTGTTGAAAATCTCATTCCGTATGGAACTAGGGCACAAAGATGCATTTTGGCTATGCATTCACTTTCCAGCCCCTAGCTTTCTACCACTAGGAAGCCATAAAAAAATGTCAATTAGCAGTGATAGCTAATAGGTGTATAGCAATACTTTTTCTGTTAAAATGCATTCAGTAATTTCATTTCCTATATCTACCGCCTATTTAGGAAACTTAGACTCTGGATGAAAAGATGACTATTACATATTACTAAGACTTACTGTGTACAACTAGAATAAGTGCATTTACTATGTTCATAATGCATTTGCAGTGTAATTTCTGATGCAGCTTCATAAAAAGATTTTGAAATGGCAGACTGCTTAGGGTCCATTTTGTTAAGCTCCCTTAAATTGGCATGCTTACATGAAATATTTACCATCATGTGTTCAGAGTTGTCAGATATTTAAGACATTTGTACAAATGCCATTTAATGCCACAGAGATGTCAGAATAATTATTATTAGAACTGTAATGCCATTTTTTAAGTATAACCTGTTTCTGGTGGAGAATATTTCAGATAATGTATTAGAGCTCTATGAGAATGGAACATGGGATTCCTGTGCACAGGTTTTCCCATGTTGTGCAAGAGTTGCTCAATTTGTGTTTACCTAAAAAGATGTTAACAGATGTCAAGTACCTCCCTGATTATGCAGTTTAAACATTAAAAATAACAGGAAGAGAAGGGGAGGAAGATGTATGTCTCATTATTGGCAAGCTCTTAAATAAATGGAATTAAGTTTATGTATTTGGAAACTTAAATTAGCATCTTTTTTTTCTAAGCCAGTTGATCCTTATGACCTTGTTTGTGCTAAATATGGGACTATCTGCAAGGAAAGGCATGGTTTTATACTCTATAGGCTTAAATTAAATGCCAAGTATCTTCAAAAGCCATTTTAATTGCTAAAATGAAAAGATGACACACATCAAAGAATCTTTATTTTTTTTTCATGCTGATGCCTACATAGCTTTTTCACATCCATTTAAAGCTGTTAGTTAGCCTTCATCATTGTTATGGAGTCCCTGTATTGTCTTATTTTTTAAAGGCTGCATCATCACAATTTCAGAAGGAAAGACAAATTGGGAATGAATTTTCAGCTATAACCTACACAAAATATGTCTTTCCTTAATGCATTTAATACTTATTTTAAACATCATACTGGTATTGATATTCCTTTTGGTATGGCTATTTTGTCCTTTTCTGCCCTGGTACATTTCACTGCAATCAGCAATCCTCCTGGAGAGTCACCACAATTTCCCAAGAAATTTGATCAGCATTTCCAATTCCATCTCAATCTCCAGATCAATCACTATTTAAGCAAGTACCCCCAAAGCTTACAGGAGGGGGAATTTAGACTGGGGAAAAAAGCACAGAAGTTGAAATCTTTCTCAATTAATTATTCTGTCACCGTTGGTTCACTATTCTTGCCACTTAATGAAAAGAATAGTTGAATGTTGAAGACGAAAATCATATGCCCCTTCTTTACCACACTTGTGGAACAAATGCATATGGTTCTGCATATGTTAAAATAGAATTAGAGTGAAGAGTTAAAGTGGAATTAAAATTAGAGGGATATTTACAAGTTTTTCAGCATTCTTCTAAATAAATGTTTATAAGGTGTGTTTATGTATAAACATATACAAATTCAAAAAGTGTTTTATCACAACCACTTGAAAGTTGCAGGTTTTTAGCAAGTTACTACTATTGAAGTACTACTGAAGTCACTACTACTACTGTGAAGTTATGCTGAGAAATGAATCTTTCCCCCAAAATCAAATGAACAAATCAAAGGTGGCTATGACTGTGACGGGATAAGGAAGGCAGAACCTGGGGCAGAGGAGGTGGAAGTGATGGGTAGTGGGAGACAGGGACAGCAGGCCCTGTTGCAGTGAGGATGGTAGCAGTGGGACCATAGAAGGCAGGAGGATGTCAAGGGAAACAGCACCTTGCAGCATTAAAACCTGTTGCCAGTGGCCTTACGTGTAATGAAATTTAATTTTCTGTGGGAACTGATGACAAAATATCTGATTTCTGTTTCATCTTCAACTATGATTGCTAGAGGTTCAATTGTGAACCTAGAGAATCAAGAGGGAAGAAGATACCCCTGGCAGGCGCATTTCTATAATGAGAAGGATTCAGATCATTAACTTCTGAGTTGGGTTTTACTCTCTCTGTTTCACCAGCTTCTCAACAAGCCAAGATATTTACACCAAACCAGATGCGTCTTTCATGATTTAAAGTAATACTAAGTTCATCGTGAAGAGTATTATATGAAGAAAGTGAGTTTTGTTCACTTCTGAAATATGCAAGTAACATGAAGCTCATCAGAAAGACAACACACAGGGTATTTTACCAGGGAGAAACCGTCACTATCTTAGCTCTTCTAGCCAGGTGCTTGGAGGAAGATAAAAAGTGTGTTTTTGTCTGCAGGAGACAAAGGGCATGTTCCCTCAGGTGCTAGTCTGGCATTATATGTCCTTAGGAGAGAGTTGTGGGACGTGAGGGAGAGCTTTTGATGAAGAAAACATTGAATCTGCAATTCGCTCTTCTTCGAGGTTAAGTTGGCTAAACTGTGGCTTCGTGCTGCAGTAATGCACCGGAAATCGTGCTAATTCCGAGCGCCACGAGAGCAGCCCTGCATGCAAACCTGATTTCTGTAGAGCCTTTCTCAAGAGCCCTGAGGTGGCAGCTCCATTGTGCAGACTCTGGTTTTGTCCCTTTTTCAGCTGTCTTCCTCCTGGGGATAACTCCTCTTACAACAGGTCTTTGTGAAGCAGTGTAAAGGGGTTGTTCCTTGTGCCTTCTTCAGCTGCTTGAGCAGAGGTGCGTTGAAACCTCATCCAGCATGTATGTATTTTATGGAAAGGCTCTACTTGCCTCTGGTCTCCTGTGTCAAAGTTAATGAATTTACTCTAGTTATGGAGGAGTAATCAAAATCATCCAAAATGAAAAGGTGAGCTGAAATTGGATATCCATTTCTCTAAGATAATTAAAAATCCTGAATGAAATTGATAAAGCTGGTTACAAGTGCATGAGCAACCATTTAGTTTTCTGCCACTTATCACCACCTATCTTATGGACCTTTTTTAAAGGTGTAAAACTATATGGTAAGCAAGCATTGTTCAGAACAATGCTTGAACATAGGCTGTATGTTTGTATGCATGATAAAAGATTTTCATCATCAGGACGATGACACTTTATCGTCAATTATGTATCTTTCTGCTTAGCTGCATTCCTGCTGAATTTTGTTTTAATACAGAAATGAGCTATAATCAATAACTTGTCAAATTACTCATTCCTAATGGACTAGCCAAAGGATTTTGACATTACTCTCTGAATAAATTATATGAAATATGTATTTCCATTATTTGACCAGCTCTCTAGATTGTTAAATAATATTCTGTGAATAATTTATTCAACATTTTTCTGTCAATCTTTGAATAATTTACTCATGAATATATTATTTTTATTATTCAGCTAGCTATATTTCCAGCATCTGTGGCAAATTCTTTGTTGTGTGAAAGCACAGAGATCTCTGGAAAGAGAGATAAACTTTTAACTAGCATAACTTAACTTCTTTGCAACAAGCACTCTATGCCTTATTTATATACCCAAGTGCATAATTAACTTAATCCATTTTCATCTCTCTCAATTTAACAGGTAGTTTTTTCCAACAGACTTTAACTCTATGACCCCTACTATTTTTATTGAAAATCTTGCACTGTTGCTATCTTGTCTCCACTTACATTTTAAGTCTTCAGAAACATTCAGAAAACTTCAATTATTTTAATTTGTGTGTTGAAGATGGGTGATGAGGACAAGATTTACACTGTTTGCCTGCAGCTGTTAACCCAGGCATTTTGAACATAACATCTACATAAATACATCCTGAGTAAATATGGGTCTGTGATAGACAAACACAAGTAAAAGGAGGGGCTTTTGGCAAAGCAATCCTCACAGAGAGAGAGAAGTGCAAGGAAAGACTGAAAAAGCAGCCTAACAAAAAGGTGTGTTGTAAAATCTCTGCCTCTGTTGACCTGCTCGTTGTTCATTCCGGCCTCAGCTCGTGTGCTAAGCAGCTGCACTGAAGCAAAGGGGAGGTGCAGTGATGGGAAGATGAACAATCTTGTCCCCTCCCAGGGAATCCATTCTGCAATTCCAATACCCTAAATTGAAGCAGGGAGGTGAAATGAGAGAACTCCTGGCTGCAGAACCTTGCTGCCTCTTCCTCTCTCCTCACGAATCAGAGTGGAAAGCTAAGGGGTGCTTTGCTAACGCTGCAACTCAAATAGTATTTCATTAAGTTATTTCACTACCTAGCCGTTTGGGCTGGAAAGTGACTTTGAATATATAATGCATCATCCTTAGGAATTTGTAGCATTGATAGATGCAGCTGGCAAAGGCAGATTGGAGGGCAGGGATGATAGCAGCAACCAAAATCTAGGTGCTGTTTGAGACACAGCCTAGCAATTACTGGAGGAATATCTGGTTCAGAGGCCAGAGCCAGCACAGCCCATGTTCCTATCAACTGTAATATTCTGCACATGAAGGAGACAAAAATGTATCTGCACTGCCAGTACAAAGCTATAGCGAGTTTGAAACTGTAGGCACTGGTCAATACATGTATAAGGAAATGAAATATGCAACACTAAACAAGTTGGTGTATCACCTCATATCTAAAACTGCAATATTGCATTTTGTGCAATATTCATGTAGATTAAAGAACCGAGGACTGGCACAACAACTCTGCCTAACACCTGCATTTTGCTCAGTTACATATTGCTAGAGCCCAAGCTGGAAATGTTGCTGTGCATTACAAGAGATACTTTTAAAAGTATCTCTTTTAAAACAGGAAGGAGGTTCTGTTACACTGCTTGACTTTAAATCCTCAGGGAGGAGAAGGCTGGGGACGGATTGAGGCCGGTTCTAGCCAGCCTGACACTTTGTATCCTGCTCCTAAGGAGGCTGGCCTGGTGGATATGTGTGCTGGTGTCTCTCCAGAAGAGGAGGAAGCAGGAGGCGTATTTTGCAGAAGCAAAGGGAAATTGTCAGGCTTATCTCTCCTTGAACTCATTGGCAGACTCATATAAACTGAGTGGAAATCAAGACGTGCTGCGGAACAGGCTGAAAGCAGCACGGGGGAGGAAGGCGCCGGGCTCGCTGGGCGCTCCAGCCGCCTGGTCGGCGCTGTGGGAGTTGCCACAGAAATAGAGGGTAGAACCAGGTACCCTGGCAGAGCACACGGGAGAGTCACTCGGGGCCCAAACAGGGGCCAAACAAAAGGAGACCAAGGATGAGCCCTCAGCTCCGTGAGTAACGGGCTGCACGTGGCAGCGGGAGGCAGCTCTGCTGCCAGCATGGAGAGCACTAGGGTGAACATGTATGGTTAAAACCCAGTCGTGGTGAAATCCGCTCGGAAACCAGCAAGGAAGTGCAGAGTGTGCTTAAAACAGCCTGTAAACAAGACTTTTTGAGGGCAGATATTAACAGAGTCTCCTAATTCTAAAAGCAGAGAGAGAATAGTTTCTGTGGACGTTGCCCAGTCCCCTCATGGGTGCCAGAATAAAAGGGCTGGTTTCATGGTGGCGAGCGCTATGATATCAAACTGAAATTAGAAAGGCACTTGTACACTGGTGTAGCAAATGCTATGAAGCAAGTTGCAGACTTGAGTCAGTTCTAGGGAAGTCGCTAAGCAGGGACTGGCAAGTCCTGCTACGTATGGACATTGTTACTGTGTTGGAAGTAACACAGATCTGATCTGCATCGAGAAAAACCTAGAGAATCCCAGGAACAAGATTAAGCCAGATTTTCTAAGCACAATATTTGAAGTCAGTCCACTATCCCCTGTACACAAAAGGGTAAAGATCATTGTTTGCAATATCTGAAATGCCTTTTTTTCTTCTTCTTCTTCTTTCTGAGGTTGTTATTCCAGTGTGATTATTTATACAGATTTATTCTTGTAAGTAGTATCCTGTGAAATCAATATTATAGAAATGCCTGTGTTTATTTGTTCCAAGTGTGGTGGTGGGGGCAAGGAGCAGGCTGCAGTTGTGACTTTTGGCTATTCTTTTTTTAATAACAGAAAGTAAGGATGGAAATTATTGGAACGTGGAGGGCCAAGTACAGGTTATAGGGAGGGGAGAGGTAAGAGAGCACTATAGAAAAAATCTTCAGTAAATACTCTTTTTTTTTTACCATAAAGATAAAACTTGGAGATCGAATGGATGAACATCCTGTTACCCTGAATGTAGTAACTGAAAGGAACACATAGTTTCTATTTATACTGACCACATAAATCTCACTTTTATACTCTTTGTTTCCGCACTGTATCTAGTATATTCCCTGTTATGTATCTATTCCTTTCAAATTTTTCACTTTTCTTTTTAGCCTTTAATTAAATCCTAACCTTCCTCACACTAAACTACTTGCTTCTTGTTTGGGCCTTGATTTGTTTTAATTCTTAATGCCCTGGAGGTCATAAGGGCTGCATATTCAATTATTCATGCAACCATTGCATGGTGGAGCTGCACGCTTCAATTTAGTTCTAGCTGTCTGAAAGCTCACAATTAAGAACTGCAAGAAAATCCAGTGAACTCGAGACCTCCTGGCCCTATAAGATAGTCTATAGTATCAGCTAAGCAAGTAAAGGAATTTATTTTACCTACATAGGAAAAAGGACTGTACCAAAATGAATCAAAGAAACAAATGGCTTTTTCTGTGGCTACAGCCCCGTCTGAGCAACAATGGGGGGGGGAAAAAATTCTCTTTTTTTATTATTATGTTTTGGCTTTTATTTACTGTAACTTTTTCCTTATAAGGAAAACTATAAACACTGATTTTAATACTGGTTTTTACAATGTTTATTGCACTGCTTTTAAAAATTTTTCTGAGCTCGTAAAAGTATAATTATTGTATCCTAATAATTATAACAGACAACATTTCTCTTCCTCTTCACACTGTTTGATCTAAACTGCAAATTTCTGATCTTCTAGTCAAAGACAGAGCTGTTTTCTTGGGAATATTTTGAACTTTGATGAAAGTTTTATGACACTTCCAACAAAACATGCTGCTCATTAAAGTTTTATAGAGAGAGAATTCTATCTGCATTGTTTTGAAATTGTAAATATCACATAATTGTCATCAATGAGTAGTTGATGAAATACCTGTTCCCAGAAGCTTATGTCTGCAGACAGGAGTTGGGTGTCTCGGATGAGTATCTGTTTTATCCCAGTGTACTAAGACTTGGCCTCTTGTTCCCAGAAGTTGAACAATGATGCAACTGATGATTATGATTTATTCATAACGTTTTGCAGGACATTTGCAGAGGACACAAATTACATGATCTTTAAATATCTTATTCATTCTTTCTCTTTGTCCTAAGGTACCCGGAAATTTCTGTCCTGTTAGTTTCCTTCATACAGTTTTTATGAGTCCAAACGTACACATCTGTCTTTAGATACTAATGGATAGCAGTGATTCCTCTTCTATATGAGCAAAAACTGCAGTGCTCTTTTATCACAGGACACCCAGCTCGGACAACTGGCCACTGATACCAGAGCTAATTCTCCCCCAGCCTTAACCCTCAGGGAGCCTTCCCAAAACAAACATATATATCTGTGTGTGTGTGTGTGTGTGTGTGTGTGTGTGTGTTTGTATTTAGTATTTAGGTTACTCCAAAACTTTACTTGTTGCATATTGTTCCCATATCAGCTGGTATTTCTTCTATTGTATCTGATGTTTATGGAGATAAAATACTCCATTCAGTGAAAGACTTTCAAAAGCAGTTGTGTAATTTGACTAACAGACAACATAAGTTTCTTTCTTGACATTATAAAGACTTCACAAAGATATTAGATGTTATTCAGATAAATAGGGCTTTTTAAGGAGGTAATTTTTATGTAGTTGTCCTTAAAATTTATTTATATATATTTATTACATACTATGTAACTTGATACATACTTGATACTTGATATATCAACTATATATTTCTATATATAGTTCAATATTGAATAGTTCACTATTCAATATAGTATATTTATTCAAAATATAGTATAGTTCATCACCCTAGAACAGATGGTATTTTCCCTTCTTTCTAAGTGAATGAGGAATACCCGGCTATTTTGGTTCTGGCTGCGTGGTTTGTGCACACACTTATTACAGCTCTCAGAGTCTCAAAGTACATCATTGAAAGTCAAAAGTGGTAAACCAGGTGAATTGAAAAGAGACTTAAAGATTTTTCCTCAGATGGAAAGGACACTTTGTATGTTATGAAGTGGTATTTTTTTTCTGAATTACTTTTTGAAGGTGCCTTTTTGTCTTCATTGACAGCATAGGGAATGCATGGAAATTGTACCTGAATTTAGTACAGTTGTGTCTAGAGCTGAGTGATGTGAATATCTCTTCTAGTCTCCAAATTAGCACAGAGAAGTTCATTTAAACTGTAGTGCCAGCAGGGCTGCAAAACAATGATAATCACAATATAATTAGAATCCATATCGTGAGGAAGTTACGTATATGAAAGTGTTAGAGTGATAATAAATTTCAGAAAGACAGATCTAATAAGATGAGGGAGCTCATCAAAAATGCCCTAAGGAAAAGTAAACTCCATAGATACAGCATATATTCTACTTAAGAAAACAGTAATAGTCTCAGAAGGTATTGTGTTACTGAGCAGAATGAGAAATAGGAAAACAAGAAAGAAAACAATATAGTTAAGTAGCAAACCTCAAGTGCTTGAACAGAAAGAAATCCTTCAAAATCTGACCCACTGTAGCCAATAAACAGCAAAATAACATAAATAACAGTATGTCAGAAGAACATAAGAAAGGCCAAAAGAGATTTTTAGACCAGGTATTACACATATAAATAAAAAGATACAAGGCATCTCTTTAAGTACATATGTCAGAAATAGAATCTAAATGCAAGAATTATGCAAGGTAATGCATAAAATTTGTGTTTTCTGTTTCACTGGAAAAAAATAAAAGATAGATTAAGGAAGACAAGAACATTGGGTAGAAGTTAAATGATTTCTTTAGGTCAGGCTTCTGCACAGAATGTGGTGAATGAAAACCTATTTTGCTATTAAAGGTGAGATATTATCAGAGATGTCTTAGAGAAGAAGGGAAAAAAAAATAAAGGTAAGGAAACAAAATTGATAAGACAGTGGAGCAGATGTTGAGCGTTAGTTATTCTAACTGAACGGAGGGATGAAATATCTGAGCATCCTGAAGAATATCCAGTCCCTTACTAGTGCAGGGAGTCAAAGAATTTTAGTGATGTGTGCATTTAAAAAGCCCTTTACCTACCAATAAGGTTATAGCTCTCCCTGGTAGATTAATTGTCAGGGAAATATATGCACAGAAAATCTGTAAAATGAGTGTGGTAAAAGGTCTAATAAGGACAGTGTTCTGGAAATGGTAATTGTTTCAGTAATCTTTGTGCTTTTTGTTTGTTTTTGTGTTTTTCTTTTTATTTGTAGTAGATATGGGGAAAACTGAATGTATTTGACAAGAAGCAACTGAAGAAGTTAAACAGGCACAGCTAAAATATTAGTAAAATCTGTGGAATGAGCAGAGAACAAAGGTAGGGAATATATAGCTAATTTTTAACAGAAGCCAGTATTTTTCATCAAGTTTTTTGTTATGGCAGGGTTCTTGAAATCAGGCTTATTCAATGACATTACTAGCAATGTGGAGAGTGGGATAATGAGTATGCTTATGAAATACGTGGATAACAGCAGCCTGTCAGGGGCTGCAACCACACGAGGAGTTAGGATTAGAACTTCAGTGACCATGACAAACTGGGGAAATGGCCTGAACCACTCCTAGAACGGAAGATACTGCCTGTAAGAAAACGTGACAAGAAACTACTCTTGTGCAGTAATAATGAACTGAAGATATCAAGGATAAAAGGGGAAAAGGAGGAGTGAGCGTTCAAGTAAAGGAATCCAAGGTTTATCATAGATCAGGAGGCATGATGAGTTGACCACTGGACATGTCTGGTTAAGATGAGCCCAGAGAAACCAGAGATGTGGTTTAGAAGAACTTATTTAGCAGCTAGAATGGGGGATAAGCAATGGAAAACAGATCCTGAATATAAAGTGATGCAGATAGGAAAATTACAGAACAGCTTGTAGGCTTCTGAACTGACCCTTTCAACTGAATTAACTTGATGCCAGTGTAAAAAAAATCAGAAAAAAATCTTTGCTGAATGTAGCTTGAGGCAAATATCAAACAAGATAATAGAATGCATGAAGTCAGAATGGAGGGAAATCATAAGGAAAATATTACAGTGTATGACTGTAAATAAGTGGTGAAGGCTTTTAGTTTGTGTATTGAAATCTTAGTTGCTAAATGTTGAAAATGTTTTGAATAATTGAAACTTTATATAAAGAGAGTTTTTTAAAAAAAGAGTACTATTTTAAAGAAGTCACCATTGCAGGTGGCAGGAAGGTGGCTTAGAATTCCTTTAGTTATTCACATATTTGTGTATTTAAGTACTGAACTAGGTTTTAAAAAGATCTGTAGCACGTATAATATTGCAGAAGTAAATCCTGCAAATATGATTTTAGAAACACAAATGTTCAAAAGGACAAGTGCTCCTAGGAGCTGTTTGCTTTCCTTGTGATTGTCTGTAACAAAGTAAAGAAAATATCCGTTTTCTTTTCTCTAAATTTAGTGTACTAAAAGCAGCCACTTACTGGAAACAAAAAAGAGACCTGTAAATATCAAAAAGCTTTTGCATTGGCAAAACCTTTGCCCTTAATAATTAGGACCATTTTGTATTCAGTAAAATTGGGGCCTTAGAAACATGAAGGGCAGAATTTTAACCTTAGGCAATAAGACTTAAAGCTATTAATAAGCATCACAATTATACAGGAGTCTACTCCAAACGTGCTTTTTAGCAAGCTGTAATAGACTTCTTTTTCTAAGGAAACACAAAAGAACAAGAAGAAAATAACTCAAAATCTAAAGATGCAGTACAATATCTTTCAAAGGCTATATTTTTTTTTCCAAGTCATTACCTCTAGATTGTAATACCAAAAAAAAGTGATATAAAGACTATTAAAAGGTAGAAACATCATGGTACATTCATTAAAATAATTTAAAGCCTGATTTGGAACATCTTTAAAATAATCTTTTATAAATAATATTTTAATCATATGTATGTACCACAGATCTGCACACATATGCTCTGTGTGTGTGTGTGTGTATATGTGTGTATATACACACATCTCTGAATTGTACTGATAAATTTGATGCTTTATTCACCATATCCGTCCTTGTTATTGTTACCTTTTCCTCCAAAGCTGCAGTCTCTGCGCGGCCACAAGTCCCTTGGTGGCAGTTCGGGCTGGGTACCTCACTCTGGCGCAGCCCTGCACTGTCCTGCCACAGCCTTGAGGAGCCTTTTCCCTCACTGTGAAGGGCTCATTGAGAAAGGAAATCAGGAGCTGCTTACCTCGTGCAGTTCACCATTGTAATGTTGGTGCTACAGAAAGCCTAGTAGAAGTACTGTGTAATCTGTTTGCTTGCCAAATGAAGCTAAAATAAACATCTCCTTTATTTCAAAGGCCTAACACAACCTTTATATTGCAAATTGCTGTGACCTTTTCTAAACTTATAGTGATCTTGGGTAAATGACTCTCTTAAGCTGTATTATTCAGTATCTACTTCTTTGTGGTACATCATTGACTAACAGGGGAGGATGCAAGGCTATCACCAATAAAAGACATCCCCTTCCACAGATTCTAAGTGACAGCTGTGTCCCAAATGGGGCATAAAAATATAAAAAGTAAAGGAAGTAAAAAGGAATAAGAAAGTATCAGATCATAGCCTTTTACCATGAAACATGAAGTTTGGAGACATCTACTGCGGCTTACATGGATGAACTGTCAAAAGACATAGAAAGTAGTCACAGCTAAATGCATGAGTTGAATCACCAGCTGAGCTTGAATAGCAGTGCTGCCAGGAGAGTCTTTAAAGGAAATCAGGTGTTTTAGAGAAACACAGGATGAAATGGAGATAGAAATGGAAATGGAAATCGGTAGTCCAAAAAAAAAAAAAAAAGCTCAGGTCTGTGATTCTGCTTGCCTAAAGAGAAACAACATTCTAAAATCTGAACCTTGTTATGCCTTTGTATTTAGATATGAGTAAGTAACTTTAGATATACAAGGAACTCTCCTCTTCGAGGGTTAAAGGAAGAAAGAAAGCAGGAATAGATAAATAGATACTCACCTAATGTCTGAGAGCATAACATCCACTATTGTTGTTATATTTTCCTGGCTGTCTTAACACTTGGCATTTAGTGAGATACTCCAGTGCAGTCCATGTGAGCCACCCCCCACAGTGTCTGCAAAGGCAGTCCTGGAGGCAGTATTGATGCATTAGCTGTGCTAACTATCTTAGCAATCTTAGGTGATGCTGTGATCTCATGGCCAAGATTTCGTTCAGAGCTATTTGAGTCGGAGTAGGCTGACATATCTCTCTCAGCCTCCACTGCCTGGTATAGGTCAGTTCTGGAGCACATACCTTTCTTCCAGCACTATCTTGTTAAACTGTTGCATGAGGATCTGCAAACTGAAACTGTAATTATAATCATAAGCACATGGATTAATTTATTATAATCTCAGTACAAGAAAATGGAAGCTCACATTTGAACAATTTTTAATGCAATTCAGAGTGCAGGGAGCTGGCAGATATTTGTTTGTGTGGCTTAGGGTCAAAGTTCCACAGAGCCTGTTTGCAGCTTCAGCAGTGCAAGCCACTTTAAGTGGATTGCAGAAGCAAACTTGTGTTTCTGCTGAAATCCTGATACTTATTAGACTTCTGATGCTTGGAAGGGCCATATGGTCATGCACTTGAATGAACAGTGCATTCCCCTCCCCTTTTTTCAGTAATGTTGTTAGTATAGATGACTATACACCAAATATATTGTATAATATAGCATATTATGCCCATCTGTTTGGAACAAGATTATCAGAACTGTGGTTATACTAAGCTTGTGTCTGTTAGAGCACGCCATAATTCCAATTTAAAGTATATATCCCATCTTCCTTTCAGCTGAACCTGGAAAATACAAAGTATGAAATAATACATGCTCCAGTCTTGTCTGTTTATAAGGATAGGGTATGATAAGAAGGTGGAACCAAACTCTGAGAGCTAGTGAAGAACTGGTAGTCCAAGAACACAGTCTCTGTGGACCTCTAGATCTGCCTATATAAATTGTTTTTGTTCTTTAGGTATCTAAGCATTTTCAAAAGAAAACATTGTTTTTGTGTATGAAGACATCATTTCTGGCTGAAAAACAAAAGGAAAAAAAAAAAAAAAAACCAAAAAACAAGTCCTTGAGTGCCAGAAGCTAATGCCACTGTATTGCTGCTAACCTCTGTAAGTGCAGTGTCTTCCCTGATCACTCACTCTTTTCCACTCTCCAGAGAGACAATATTGAAATATAGGGACATTCAGAGGGGCCTGGAAAATTTGAAACATACCTTAACAGTAAGTTTTAATCCTTGAACTGAAAGAGTTCTTCAAGAGAGAATCTTCAAGAGAGAAGGCTGTTTTTGTCTATGGGACTGCTTAAGTCTGTATAGTAATTTAGCTTTCCTTTTCATGCTGTTTCTCAAGTCCATAAACTTTATAATCCACAAAATAAAATATGTCAGTATTCCCTTTTAAGTTATTCCCTTTAAGTTTGTTTATACAATGAGTTTCGGATTCTGGCTGCTTTTAGAAATTCATTAAACCCAGTTCTGTTATGTATAACTTGTCAGTGAGGAAGGGTTTGCTAGCAGCTCCCCAATGACACTGATGATGGCATTACCTCATATCTATAACATACCAGTCCTGAAATGGTCATGAAGTCAGCGACTTGCATCCTTTTCTGTAAGCCTAACAATTAGATACAGCTTTTGCTATTCTGAGGTTCTGGCAAAGCTTTGCTGAAAGGCAGACTCCAGAGCTTTCTAGACTTTCCCAGTCAGTGTGCTGTAACTATATAGGATTCTAGCACGTTTCTTAAAATACTAAAGTCTATTTGTCTCAAAATGCTATTAGGTTTGGGTCAGTTGGACACATGCATTCATTTAATTATTTTAGGTCTTGACCTATTATAGTTGACCTTTTCTGTGCAGTCAACATGATTTCACTCTGTTAGCATAGCTGTATATAAATGTTAATTCACTGAAGATATGCTCTCTAAGTGCATATCTTCACTTAAGATATTCAAATGTTCACTTTACTGTGAAACTTTCTCATCTTCTGACAAAGTCTGACTAAGCAAAGCTTCTACAGTGGTTAATTCTTCCACACTGTGGAAGAATTTGCAAGTCCACCATGGGCAAGAGTTACAAAAGGCAGCACTTCACCTCGTTAGGAGTTCCTTCTGTAAGGGTCCTACAATTTTGAAAGACTAGTAAGCTAATTTGAGGGATGGCCAGTTTCCAAAAATTGATGTCAGGTAGTTTAGTAGTATTTTAGATTTTTTTTCCCAATGAAGACAGCTCCTTCTGGGGTAGGCAGAGTGGGATTGTTAGGGTGGCTAAATTGGTTCCAATGGTAAGATAGGAACTACATTCTTACATTGGCCTACATTAGCCAAATTACATCACAGGTGGAAGTATTGAGATTAGCAAAAACAGTACCTTTGAAAACAAACATAAGAGAGATGCTTAAATCACGATTAAACACATAGATTGAGTATATTTTATGTAAAGGTAATCATGTAAAAACATGAAGAAAAGTCGCATAGTTCCAGTTTATCTGAAAGTGAGATCTTTGAAGGAGAGCTTTGATATCCTGATAAAGTCAAAAATCCAAACCTTACAGCCTTTTATAAGGCTTGCCTGTTTTTCTTTTATTCCTTACATGCAAAGGAATCATTTTATCTCTATAACCAGAGTCATTTCAAGGACAGTCTCCTAGGATTTGGAATATAATGGTAAGTTTCCGTTTTACTTGGATGTTTCATTTCATGGCAGCCACAACAAACAACCTGAGGTAGCTCCCCTCTTAGAAGAGAAGAGCCAAATCCTGACAACAGATGTGATCTTTTGTAGTGCTACTGCCAGGTGTGATTCTGGATAGCTTTGGCAGTAGCATTTCACAATTTTTGTCGTTTTCTGCATCGTCTCTGGCATTGATTCTGCAGCCTAATGTAGCCTGTCTGTAGCTGTGACAAAATCTCAGCATAGATTTGGCCAAAATTTATCCTGATGCCTCTTCTTCCCTTTAATTTTACTTCTAATAATTTTTAATGTCTAATTGGTGGGTGAACTAAATGTCTTTATTGCTCCCTCAGTTAAGTCTTTCTGATGAAATCCAAGACCTTTATTTGGCATGGACCAATGTGACTCCATAAAAGTCCATGTTGGCTTACACTTGAGAGAGGAACCTAGCTCACAAAATGATTGGGAGGTCATATCCTCTTGAGACACTTCTCTGTATTTTAGCAAGGACTCTTTTTTTGTTGTTGTTGTTGATGATGATGATGATGATATTGTTTTATGCATCAGAAATAGCAGGAAGGATTTATCTGCACTTCACTTTTCTCTACCTCAGTAGGGTCAGAGGTACCATGGAGCTCCATTGTGAGTAGTTGTGTGAGTTTTAGCCTAAGATCAGTGTGGTATTTTCTTGACAAAGTAGCAAGAATGAATTTCATATAAGTCACCAAAGAACTGCTTTTACTTCTGACTAGAGACATATTTGTGTCCCATTTTCCCCTTCTGAAGCAAGGAATGCTGCATTTTCAGCAGCCCGTTTGAGAGTGGTTTCATGTTTGTTCTTTTTCATTGTTGTTTTTCTAAATACTACAAATAGATCTACAAATAGAATATGCCATGAATTCAAAAAGAGGGTTTGTGAGTAAGGTAAGATAAATAGTGCTGATTAAAGGAGATATCAAACACTGACCTTCTCTATTTTTCACGTGAGTCAGAGCCATTTTCATTTTGTGTTCTGGGGCTGTTCATTGCTACATTTGTAACTTCCAATGTGAGAGTGCTTTAACCCATGCTAGTAGAATAATTGTCCTACAAGGGAAGTAAATCATCTTAAAGTCAAAATATGAGTAGCTCAAGGATATCATTCACTGAGTAGTTTTATAAAGAACTTATTTCAGTCAACTACACCATTGTATGAGGGTGGCAAAAATAGCCTGTCATATAAAAAGATACTCAAAATTTCATTTCATGAAAAGACTCTATATTTTAGTGGTCAAGTTACTTTGGCAAAACTTAAATGATCTCCCTAGAAATAGGAGTATCTTATTTAAGCTACTTGATTAAATGTTAATCAATGTAGTTCATCTTTTTTATGAAAACGTACTCATATTTAGTTAGAAGTCGTCATTTAAATCTGCCTTGCTGCTATTCAACATTTCTTTTTTTCCTCCTTTTCCCATCTCATTTTCTCTTCCACATATTTAACTTTTTTGAAAGTAAAACATTGTCCAAGCTTCCATGCTTTGATAAGCTTTTGATAGGCCTTATATTATTGGATTTGTTGCTTAAAGACCTAGAAACAATTTTTTTTTTCCATGTTTTTGTCATATCACCAAAACTATAGATTGCCCTTTATATCTTTTGGTTTACCTTCAGTAGTTGAACAATGCCTTTACATTTCTGTGTTGTATAAGTATACTAGAGAAAAATATTGAAAGACTTGAATAATTCAATAGCAATATAACACTTTTGTTAGGCTAGCAAAAATGGGGCTTCTCTACAGGACAATGTTAACTTTTTATTGATGTTATACTGTATGTGTGCAATTGAATTTCAGTAACGAACTGACACTATTAAAAATTTCTATTCATGTCTGGAGATACTTGGTAGAACTTGCAGAAATTAGGCAATTATCACTAGAAATATTAGTCAAATTTTGAAGGTAAATAAAAAATAGAAATATCATTTCTCCCTTTGATTAAAACTCAATGAAGCATCTAACATATCTTCTTGCACTGTATTTTACACTTCAGCAAATAGCTTTAAGAAGCATAATCAAATTTTAGGTGCTTTTATTAATGGCGGCATCTTTCTGTTCTAATCAATGGAGCACTGCAGCACCAAATATACACCTGTCATCTTGTTTTCTGTGTGGGCCTCCTATTGACATGAGGGGAAGCAATCAACCTAGAATGAAAGTAAGATTTGTAATAAAGATTTACAGATTGTAAATTGTATTTTGTTCGCCAAGTTTCCTTTTAGGAAACTCTATAATTCAGAGATGTCACATCTGAGTTAGCTTTTATTCCAAAGGGAAATGAAAATAGGACCATTGCAGCACCATCTATCAATCAGATATGAATACCTCTAGTAATTGCAGATTAGATCACAAATCCTTTTCTCCAAGCAATTAATTTGAATGAAAAGTCTAGATGTAATTCATCTTTGGAGAAGTTCTAAGTATAAAAGTCACTTCTAGTGTTTGTTTGAATATTTCCTTTTTTTTTTTTCTCTTTTCCCACAAGGCCTAACAGTTAACTCGTTCTACATAATTGTTGTTATTTGCTGTATTTCAATGACTTTTAAAAACAGGAAATGTATACAAAAAATTAGTAAAACAGTGGCCAAGCAGATGAAGAAATTGGAAATACCCAGTTCTGTACAGTTTGTCTTGCCAGCTTACATGTTTGTGTGCGCAAGCACACGTATAATAGTTCTTTACAATGGTATAATATAAAATTCTTTAGAATTCAAGATTCTGAAAATCAATGAGAAAGAAAAATATAAACTAAAATCTCCTTAGACCAAAGCAAAAATGCATGTAAGCTGTGACTTCTAACTGTGAGCCTACCTTCTCTGTAGATCCAGTTGTTTCCAGCACTTCTGTGCTCCAGCTGACCTGAGATGTCAAATGAAGAGAGTTATTTTTACAAAAAAAAATATATGCATGGCATGTTTTAAAACATACAGTTCTAAAAAGACTGAGTGTAAAGTAGGCTTGCACAAATTAGAAACACTGTGGCTCATGGAGTATGAACTTTTTAGGAAGAATTTTTCTAATGCTTCTCTGGTGAAAAAAAAATATTTTTTTTCTCTTGAAAGTTCATTGCCTGAGGCATCATTCAAAATATTCCCCACCAGATCAGTAGCACAAATATTATACCCTTTGGAAAAACTGAGTGAGAGACACCTGTGGTGGAGTTAGACTGGTGATGCTGTCATAGTTGGTAGCGTCGTGCATGACTTCTACACGATTTTTTTAGTGCTTCTTATCTCTACGACTCTTCAAATACTTTTTATCTTTTTGTTTAGGAAAGTAGAAGGCAAAAGGAATGAACTTCATTGCACATCAAATTAGGAGTTTTATGTCACCTGTCAGTTCTGAGATGGTTTCCATGAGCCTGAGTAAGAGAATGTAGCATCCATCTTATGAGGTTTGAGAAGATGAACCTTAAAATGGCATCTGAGTGGTAAATACCGAGGAGGAATTAGACTGAAAGTTAGAAGAACAGTCAAAAGATTGAATTTACAGAATGACCTTTTTAATAAGGTAGGGAGGTCAAATATCTTAAATTGTATTAGGCCTGATTTTTGAAAAGAATTATGGAATTATTTAGGAGAATTTCTGGAGGTAGGAAATTGAGAATGGAGAATCAATTCTTGAACACTGTTTTTAGTCTCCTGTTACACACATCCTACGGTCAAAGGTTTCTGTTAGCTCTAACTGTGGGAGAAGGAAAGATTTCTTTCTTTTCTTTTTTTTTTTTACTGCCTGCTAATTCATAGTTTTTAATCACTCAAAAAAAAAAAAGTGTGTGATTGTTCATTTGCTGCCTTTTAAAATTGCTGTTTATTGCTGGAGTTGGACTGTAGAGGCCTTTCCTCCCACACCTTGTCAAGTTATATATTGCTGATAGACTCAATATATTGAACTAAATTTGAAGTTAGAAGAGATTTTTTCCTCCTAGGTGTGGATGGCTGGATAAGTGTGGTTTTGGTTTTTGTCTTGTTCTATAAGTTGAGGTATATTTTCTTTTCTACAGTAAGTGAAGACATGTGCTAAACATTTATTTCCTTAATGCAGGGACCTCTAACAGAGGTGATGTCCTTGGTATCTTCTGCTATCTGCTTGTAGCTAATTGGTTACAAACAAGTTGTAGCTTTTGGACTTTTATTATTGGTCCTATGCCTCTTGTAAGACGCTGAGTGTTTGTTAAGCAAGCAGTGATGAACAGCCCATTTTATTGTTTACTTTGGAACCTGTTTAACTAGGAGAAATTAGTTAATTTAGAGAGGATAAAGACAATAAGAACCTTCTAGGAATTTATCAAGATTTTCCACAGATTTTGGGTTTAATTTGCAATCATGATTGAAATACAATGTGGACTAAATGGTGTACAGTGCAGTCACTGTAGTGTATGTATTCCTTCAGTCAAAGATAAATAAAAACTAAATTCCCTAAAGAAAAAATATTCCTCTGTGTGAGAGAGATGCAACCCTCTCCCTCCCAAAGGATAAATAACAGGAAAGTGTTGAAAATAAGAAAGGCCATAAAGCTGCAAAAGAGATGGAAAAGCATTGACTCGCTGTTGAGCTAGGTAGGGAAAAACAACAACAAAAGAACAACCACAACTAAAGTGAATGTGTCTTGAAATGAGTATCTGAATAGGCTGTACTCTGAAAATCACTGAAAGCTACATGTGGTGTAACGAATGAAGTCAGCTTTTTACTATTATTATTTTTATTGGTTTTGCTTCCTCCACACCTTACTATAGATTTTAGGGTAGCAATTTCGTGGCAGTAGGCTGCAATACCAGAGCAGGACCATAACTGAGTTGGATGCATGCATTGGCTCAGTGATGGGACTGCAAATCAGAATGACTTCATTTTGCAGCAAGTTATTCAATTTTTTGCTGTCTTTGATTTTGCTATGTAGTTTGCTTTCATAATTCTTGCAAAATCTGAGTCTCACGAACTTCCCTCTCCATGATTTCAGAAAATACAAGGTTCTGAGGTTTTAGTGAAAATTTGACTCATACATATGTTTTTTACATTCTCTCTCAATAAGTCCTTCTGACTTTTAAATTATGCCCTTGAAAGTGGTATAAAATTCTCTTGAAAATGCTATGAATATTGCTAAGCATTTTATTGAGGCTCTATAAGTATCTGTTCTGTTCTGCACATACTTTTATACAATATCATAGGCATGCTATATTACAACTTGTCTTCATATAATATCCTAAGCCAAGAATTATTTCACCTTCTTCCAAAAAGAGGACTAAGGATGAATCGAAAATAAATATTATTTGACATGAAATTTTGTGAGGATGTATCAATTCTGAGTGATAATAATTTCTGCTACAATTTCATGTTAAAATGAAATAGTGACACTGACTTCTTCCCTTTTCCTAGAAAAGCACGTAGAGAGGAACTGGCATCAAGCTAGGTTGGCAGACATCCAAGTCCAATTATCTGTATCTAACTACTTGCCCCAAGTCTCCCAACTCCCAGAACAATGTCCTGCCCACTTGCTGTTCTGGGATAAGGTCATTGGTTTTCTCTCACTCCTTGCTTTCTATTTTCTTCCAAAAATCTTGATTTTATCGTGAGGCATTGAGAGGAAAAGCTAGCCAAAAATAATAATGAATGTGGAACGGAGAGCATGGCCATTTATACATCTGTAGTAAGTGCACACAAGTGTAGCCGTGTTTATGTGCACCTATAGGAAGCAGAAAATATCCTCTTTTGCTTTCATGCAGCTTTTAGCTTTCTCTTGGAAAACAGGGAAAGAACAGTAAAAATAAGAACAAGACCAAAACTAAAACTCCCAATAGTAAATCTGAAAGAGCTTCAAATAGAATTTTATTTTCTAGTGCACATTTTTTAATTATATAGAAAATATGTTTGCAAGCAGTAGTATGATTCCATTCATGTGAATATAGCTGTGTTGTGTGACTTGTTCTAGCATGTCATGGTATGAATTTTCTTTGTGATTTATATGACATTGTAAGGTAGTATTGAAACATATGACTTAGATGGATATAGAGTAGCATATGTGAAATATGTATGTTTTATTTTCTTTTTAAAGAATGAACTGACTTCTACAGGCAATGAGTGCCTATATCTTAGTAAGTGCCTATAACTTAATATAGTTAAAGGTATTGTTCATTGGATAGAAAAATGCATAAGGGTAAAGTGATTAAATACAGTGGGAGCAGTTAGACATCATGAGCTTGAGCAGACATGGTTTCAACTTGGATTTCCCTATTTTTTTGTTGGTTTTGGGTATCAGGTCAGGTGGCTGCGCTCTCAGCCGCAGGGCGAGTATTTGAAAGGAGACTGAGGTCCATGCAGGGCTTCCTGACAGCTTGGTGCTACCAGAATATCCTTCCTTATCAGGAGGGAGAGGTGGAATTGACACTGTGAAAACCGGGTCTTTTAAAAAGGAATGTGTACTAAAACTTTGTGAAAAATTTGATTAGTTGATTTTAGGAGGAAGGTAAATGACCAGCAGCTGGTAGACAACCTGAGAGATTGTTTTGCATGATGAGGATGATAAAAAATAAGGAATGCTGCAACCTATTTATTGGCTACCAGACCTCTTTGGAATATCTTGCTTGCTAACCACTGTCTTCAGATTTGTTGTGTTCTCTACACACATGCAGCATTAAAAATTATCTGAGCAGATTGAAAGAAAGTTTGGAAGAAACTTGTTAATGCATATCATACAATAAAGATTGTCATCTTTGTTTATAATATTTGCCATTCATAAATTACAGTGCCTGAATCTGATTATCTTCCAAGACAAACAGTTTTAGCACTTTTGTAGATACATGATTATGCTGAGTTTTGATCTCAGTGACAATTTGTCTTTTCAGTAAACTTTGAATTCAATAACTACATCGTTCTTCAATGAAAGGTGCATTTTAAGTACAGCTTTTACTATGAGACTTATATCATATATACTTATATCATATATACAAAAATTATCTGCAAGAATTATGTTACTAACAAAAATGTGAGTATTATATATGAGGAGTACATATTGTTGTAAGGAGCTAAGATAATGCCCCTGTTAAAATCTTTTCTCCTGTCACGTGTGATTCAAGTGCCTCTGTTAGTATGCTTAATGTATAAGCTGTACTATAGATACATGCTCTAAGCGTGTAAATACATGTATGTGTTGCACTTAGCTAAACTAAGTGAATAGTTATGCATCATGTTGTAGTTATCTTGAACTGGCAGCAGGCAGGAGTTAGTTTTAGTCCAGTTCCAGAGCCCAGGGGTTGGATTTAAAAGTGGAAGTTACCAAACGGAGCACGAGATGGGAGACAGATTAAAGACCGTAAATACCAGACCAGATAAATACCATAATCAGGAAAGTAAGCATTGGAGCAGGAAGACTTTGTGTGTTTCTCCAACAGGACATCGTGTGGATAGATGGTCAAGAGAGGATAAAATACATGCTGGGAACTTCCTTTCTGATCCTCTCAACATAGGAAAACAGTAAGCAAGGTCAGCTCGAAGGGCTTTGAACATTAGAGATGGAGATACCGTGATGAGTTTCCATCGAGATTTTTTTTTCTCCTAGCATATTATCTTTAAGAGATTAGACATACTAATTAAATCTAAAAGATTTGTCCATGTATGTTGTGGTAAATTCATCCCACAGAGCGTGAATTATTACTGTCACCTTTGACTTAATGGCCAAGCTGGGAAAAAAGCTCAGAAGGTATTAATCTTCTTCTGTTTCATCACAGTAAAAATGACAAAAACTTGCACGTTATTTTATGACTTTTTTCCTCTTCACAGTATTGATTTCAGTTCTGTTTTGCATGTACTTTTCCTTTGGGTAACTAACATCTTTTAAAAAAGTCCATTAAAGATTTTATGTTCTGAAAGAGAGTAAAGAAATGCAGCTCATATGCATCATGTCATTTGCACATTGAAAATGTCATCTCCAATATAGAGTTATGTGGACAAATATTAAAATTCTCTATACCAAAATTCTTTATAATGTAAAAAGATACTGCTTTCTGAAAATTGTTGCCATTATCTGGTATCGTTATGATCCACTAATATAGTTTTTAATGTGATATTTCTAAAATGAAAGTAACTTATTACACTAACTTCTACAGCCTGAGTATATACAGTATATACAGCATAACTGAGCACTCATTAGTGCTGAGGCACTGACGTCATGGAATTTTAAGCCTTTTTAACCAAAATATAGTAGTAGTCTTTTGATTCTTCACGAATGTACCTCAATATTCAGGTAGCATAGAAACAACAACAAAAGGGAGGAAAGGAATGTAGAACAAGACAGAAACATAAATATGAAGTGTCCATTACATAAGGTTGTAATTCATTTATTAAAAAGAATTGATTGACAAGTGTATTGGCTGAAATAAGGAACTAGAGAACTAAAGCTGAAGGCCAAGTTGCTATATACATATTACAGACCTGAGAAGGTTATTATTTCAAGAGTTAGCAGCAATAACATACACATAGTAAAAAAAAAAAAATATATATATATATATATATATAAACAGATAAAAACTGTGACAGGAAGCTAATGTAGAGCTTTTTCTGACAGTTTTATTTAAGTAGTATTCCATCTTTGAGCCTCCTGGTTAGTAATAAAAGCAAGATAAATTATTAACTAAATGTAATAACTAATTATATCACTATCTCCCAACTTAGAAACGTTTGCAATTATGTGTGCTGTCAGGGCAAGCACCAAAAGACACACACACAAAATCCCTGAGGTTCAGCGCAGTTTTCAAGGAGCAGAACTTCAGAGAAGTTTGGGCTTGCTTGTGTGGGCCTGTGTGTTTGCCAAGGGTGAGGGATTAGCAGCTCTCGATGCCTAAGTCACAGTCGCTGTGGAAAGCCTGGTGAGGAGACCTCACGTAGCCCAGAGCCCCACGGCAGCCCAAGGAAATGCCCCTGGTCTGGAGAAGGCCAGCAGTGCCTCATGTCAGGTGAGCACTAAATGCCAGGGAAAGCAGTGGGCAACCTGGGATTGGGATTGTCCGAGACGCCATTGTTCATGTCTGATTCCTTTATACAGATAAATGATAGCCAATAGAGGCTTTTATGACAACTGAAAAAAATAGTTAAGATGCATAACTGGTTATGGCCTCCCGTGTGGGAACATCCGCTTTCTACATCCCTGTTTCTGAAAAGCTCCCGACACTGACTTAGGCTTTGTCCAGACTGCACAGGTGTCCTGTGCTAGAGAGCCCATCAGTCAGAATTCTGCTTGTGTTGGGAGCACTCCAGCATGCAGCACAGGCAAAAACTGTGGGCTTTTGCTGAAGGTGGTCTTTTTGGTTTTTAAAGGTGCCTGCCAAGCGGATGGGCATTTTGAGGGGCCCTAAATAAAAAGAATAGGTCATTTAATAGGAATATACCAACTAGCTTGCTCAAACTACGTTGACTTATTTATTTTCTGTTGTGCTGTCTTTTTCTTTCTGGATAGCAGCTTGAATGAATGTAGGAAGCTCTGAAGTCAGAATAGCCCTGTTTAGGTAAATTGCATAGCTCAAAATTCAGTAAGTTGCTGCAAAGCAGGTGAAAGCCCTCCAGACTAGGGCTGAAACTTAGAAAGACACAATCTTTTTAGGATAGAATATCAATGATGATTTATGGTTTGCATGTCTTAGTGCTTTGCTTTTGTCAATCCTCTCTCTTATCTTTTGCTGGATTCCAAATATGTTTTTCCAAGAAATCAAATGCAAAGGAGAAAAACAAATAATAATAATAAAAAAAATGATTACTGAAGATATTCCGTCTGCTCCCTCTCTGTGGCGAGCAGTAAAGGATTTTTTTTTTTCCCCCCTACACAGGGGCTTCCTGGATTCCTTAAGGATATGGCTGAATTCCATCCCTTCCAGACAGGACATGTGAGGGGAGAGCATCAGTAGAGGGAGCTTCCCTGGCTCATTCCTGTGTCTCAGTTCTGAGCAGCAGAGATCGCCTGTTCGGAGCCTCCTGACTCCGAGGGCTCTTCTTTAACCTCCACTCTGATGTCGCCAGTGAGTGCCACTCAGTCAAAAATTAAGAAAATAGCATTTCTGAGCATATAAAGGTTTTATCCTGAGGATAAAAAATAGTATTTGGGAAATAGTAAATGGAAAAATAGAGGGTTTTTTCTTTTTCTTTTTTTCTTTTTCTTTCCTTTTTTTTTTTTAAAGGAATTTAAAGAGTATTTACTTCTTTCTTAACAAAAACTAGACAGTAAAGAAAAAAAGCCAATCTGACATTTATAATAGAGGAACCTAACCCCTTCTGACACCCTATTTGTGCATGCTAACATTAGCTACCATTAATTTCATTTAATTCCAGTTGCTTGCTTAGCCTGTGGTTCAGACAAATATTATTCCTTCCCTTTTATTGATGCTTTGAGATTCTGCAGCTGAGTTTTTTATATATAGTGGTATTCTGAGATTGATTTAATTCTCAAACAAAAGTCAGATGTATCATCAAATTTTACTGGTCTTGTTTCAGAATCAAAGCCAGCCGTGTGCTATGGCAAGGCTCCTCTGTAACACTGTGAGTCATCCCAGTGTGACAGACCATAAAATATTGCTAAGCAGTAAAAATAATAATAGCATAAGCAAGCAAAGCAACACCAATACCAGTGTGTGGATAACACCTTTGTGGCTGGAAGCCACCACTTTTTGATCTGATTTTTATACATAGCAGACTGGATTCCCCTGCTCTAATTTATATTAGAGGAGTCCATTTTTCCTGTGAAGGAGAAAAAGAACAAGATAGTCCTAAGCCAGTGTGAGTTATTTTATACATGTGAAGAGTTTTTCCCCTTGGAGAATTCCACACCAACTGCAGTGAAATTCTCTTTAGATTTATGAGATGTAAACTTTAATGTAATTTACTCTGATTTTTGGAGAAGGAAAACAAGCTACTCAGCCTGTCATGTGTGACCTTGCATCTTCCTTGCATCTCCCAGAGATCTTCAGAGAGTTTTGACTTCCAGTTACTAGAGTGGTAGGCTAATAATCTATGGTTTATCTAATCTTGTGCTCATGAGGCATGGTCTTGAGGGTTCATTCTGTTGCTTGATTGGGAAAACATACTATATCTATGAAAGCTACTATTCTGTGTATTCAATTCATTAACTCTTAGACTAGAATTTCTCAATATCCTTTTCCCATGGATCTGTGTTAAGGTGATTTAGCTCAAGTTCATTTCTAATGTGAATTCTAACCTCTATCAAACTTAACGCTCCCTCAATTCAAATTCGTGCTGAGTAGAGAGATATGTTTCTATAACACTTTTACTGGTGTCTATACATTTGTAGGAAATTTCTTAGACTCCTCAAGCTGTAAAAAATGAACAGCCACTGAACTTGATTTGTTGCACTGATTTTCTATGACCATTTCCTGACCCAGCACGCCCTAAATGTAAACAGAGCTGCTTCTATTTAGCAATTTGTAATTTCAGTGGTAGAACTGGAATATTTCTGTTCTGTTTTAGGCCTCTGTGCTTATGGCTATAAGCACTCCCTCTTAAGCCTTGCCCTAGTCCTAAGCCTGAGGTCACCAGGCCTAATGCAGGCTAAACAGCAAAGATGGTCCTAGAACCGTACGGTCGGTGATTTATGAAACTCAAAAGAGATAGGTAAAGTAACTGAGGATAAAACTGTATCCATTTTCTTGCAAGTTTTTGATCTTTTGCTGAGTGAATGAAGTGCTTCTATTTAACCAATAAGTCAATTTCACAAGTAATTGCATTTTCTGATGAATTTATTCAATTAAGCAGGATCTGTTGTACAAAGGAAGACATTAATTACAAGTTATTGTTACAAACTGGGACTTGATATAGGATTTTGGCAGATTGAGTTGATTTTATACTGAACAGATAAGAAGCTGAGCGGTGTATATCATAATGAAAATCAACTTCATATAGTGTATGTTCATCTGCCAAAGTTTCATTTGTGTATGTATCTGGTCGAGTGAATTAAAATCTCATATCAGGTTTTGGGAGAGACATAAGAAATTACTGATTGTTTTTTTTTTCTCCTGACTCATCAGTGCAGTTTAGCTGAACACTGTCGTACTATCAAACAGACGTAGATAAGGAGAGTGTATAAAATCTGTGGATTTAAAATATATATATATATGTATATATAAATATATAACAGATGGTTTAGCTGCTGCAGGCAAGTGAAAATGTAAATAATTTGAAATTACATTAAGTTATGGTTATTGGTTACTCATCAGTTAAAGTAGTTTGTGAGGAAACAATTCTTATAAAACCAAGTTCCTCTGAGGGAAATAATTCCAACAGAAAAATAATATAAAAGCCCTTTTAAAGAAAGAATAATTAGCATTTGAGTTTATTTACTTGAATAGGTGGCTGTAATGGCTTCTGCTGAGAATTCATGCAGTGTTTATTCAGAGTGAGATAATGCATTTCCCAATTATATAGGCTGTGTGTTATATATAATAGTCAGTATCAATACAGGTGCATTAGCAAACCTGTTTTGGCCCTGTGGGGTCACTAAAACTGCCATTTATATATGGCCTATCATTAGCAGTAGATGGTGACCTAATTTTTAGTTAATACGTGATCATCTAAGATGATATCTGACCTCCTTTGATTCATTGTATTGAAATTTTACAGAGACCACCTGGAAAATAAAAATGCAGATTTAGTTACCTGTTCATCTCTTCACAGAATCACAGACAAGTTGAGATTGGAAGGGATCTCTAGAGATCATCCAGTCCAACCCCCTGCTCCAGCTCTGTGGGACACCCAGAGCACGGGGCACAGGGCGGCATCCAGGCGGGTTTGGAAGATCTCCAGAGAAGGGGACTCCTGGGCAGCCTGTGCCAGGGCTCTTTTCATCTGCTTCATCTGATGTGGTTCAGGTGAAAGACCACAGAGCAGAGCTGAAGCCAGCTCCAGTTTCGCTCTGCAGGCCGCGTGCTGCTCGAGGTGACTCTGGTAACTTCCCGCCTTGCGAGCGGGAAGCGTGAGGCGCCGCGGGCAGCGCATGAGGGAAGGGCGGCAACGAGCTGCCCCACAGGCAGAGTTTGTGGCCAAGCTCCGGGCTGCCCTGCAGGAGCTTCCCGCAGAGCTGTTGTGAGCTGCCCACAGAGGTCTGTGCTGGGCGCCTGGCCTTAGCTGGGCTTGGCTTGTGGGAAGGAGCTTCTGGGCGAGCAGCTGTGTGACTGAGAACCAGAACTGGGCTGCGCACCCAGTGCCTGTTACTGGCAGGGTGGAAGGTTTTTAGGTGACATTAAAATTGATGCTGCTCTCCCATCACTTTGCTGCTGCTGCTGCCCTACCACGTGGTTTTCTGTATTTTACAGTGCACACATCGTTTGAGCGCTGAAGTAAACTTGCTTAGTCAAAAAGTCAGCTGTATTCAAATTATTCATAAGGGAAATTGCATCTTAGGCAATTAAAACATGTGCTGGGCAAAAGAAAATGTTGCTTCCTGAAAGGAAAAAACAGATGCTTCACACTGGAAATTCTTTTCTGTTACTAAGCACCTAATATTAAAGAGAGACTTGCTTTACTCAGACCATATGAGGGCATGATGGAAAAGATCTATCTTGGTTTCCTTCGCTGCTCTTGTTCTGTTTGTGAAAAAGGTTCTCTCTTCCACTTCTCTTAAAAAACATAAAATAATCAAAATGTTTTCTCACTTCTAAGGGATTAGTTTTGTTTCCATTGGATTGCAAATGCTAAATATGATCTAGCTTGCACAAAAATGTTGAGAGAAATTTATATCTAAGTTATCAAGGTGAGAGAAGAGCAAGCTTGAGATGTCCTTAGCTCTTGCATTCTGGATCTCTGTTCCCTGTGTACCACAAAGGTTAATTTCCTTGGAGAAACATGAAGGGAGCAGATCTAGAATAATCACTGCTCTCTTCATCAGTCTTTGAACAAATTACTATGAAGCAAAATGAGCCACATTGGCTCATATTTAAAATTAATCTGGTGGAATAAGAGGTAGCACACATATTTGGTCCTCTTAGAAAGCAAATTACCCCATGTGAGCCATTAAAAAAAATAGAATTCTGCTGGATGGTTTTATTTACTGTTCTGCAGTTTATGACTCTTGCAAAAATATCATGCCACCTTGTTGTCTTTTTCTTATAAATGAATAATTTTTATAAACACTTTCTTCTTTTTTTTTTTTTCACTAAAATTTGCAAGCCTGCATTGAGCAAGCTGATGAACTGTTGATACTAAAATCAAACCCAGGCCCCTACCCTGCATCTGTGTGATCATCGGCTGCCTTCGCTGCCTCTAGAGGAGGAAGAGCCTATTTCAGTTGTTCCTGTACCACTCAATGCTGAAATTCTACAAATTTGCTAATTTATGGGTTCCATATATTTCCCAGTACTGTCCAAGTTTCTGTCTGTGAAAGTATTGGGCAAAATCCAAGGAAATTTTTTGCAGCTCTTTCGCCAGCACCCAGCCGCCTGTAGGAATTGGCCTGCAGCATCTCTTGGCGGAGGGAGGCTGGAGGGACAGGGTGACACGAGGGTCCCTCTGCGCTTGGCAGGGTTGTGCCAAGGCCCTGTGGGGATGCAGCAATGCGACAGGGTTGCTGTTTCTCTCTCCCTCAAACCATTTACGAGACGTGGAGAGAGAGCTCCCTATTTCTGCCATTTCTCACACCCCCACTGAGAGACCAGAAGAGAATCTACTTCTCTTTTTCTATTCACAGAAATCATCAGGTTAAAGGAGATAATAATTCTTTTTTTCTCTCTCCTATTTGCAGCGTTCCTGCTGATGTAGCTTTCAACTTTTTTAACCTGTTCAGTCCATCTCTGTTACTGAATCAAATAGAATAGTTAAGGCCATATTGTACCATTGATTTTTAAGCAGAACTCTGCTGCATTCTGTGGGGAAATCTGTTTTAAAATCAATGGCACTAGATGATTCAAAATACTAAAAAGAGTGCAAAGGGATATAGAATTTTGTTCAGCGATGACCCATGGTATTGAAAAGCCTATTAATTAGTTACATCCCATAAAGCATATATTGGATAACATTGTTCATACCTTGCTCAAAGACAAGATTCTATATTTACATAGAGAGAAGGGAACTGCGTCTGAGAAATGGAATCCATCATCTACTTTTTAGTTGATGAATTAATACTATAAATTACCGCTATTTTTCACTGTAATGCAGTACTTAAAGTATTTCAATAGCACTTCAATAAAAGAAAGATTACCTAACATTTACATTTTTCCATCAGAGAGTTGTATTAAAAGAATGCATGCACATAAAATTTAAAATAATGTTGCTTAGGTTACTCATACTAACATGTTTCTGCATCTAGAAGAATTAATCCCTTTTAGTGTTGATTTGAGGTACAAAAACTAAAAAGCATGTAAGCAAAGGGACCTATTGGGCATTTATTCGTGTGATGTTGTAAGCATGGTGTTCTGAATTTTGTAATTCATTTGTAGAATTTTTCTTGTTCCTTGACTCTTGCTTCTATTTTTCTCAAAACCTCAGACCTCCATTTTGCTTCATCTTTCCAGTAAAATATTTCCACTCTTTGCTTTGATCATTTATATTTGTAGCAGCTCCTGTGCCCACCTGCATTCGTTTTGAAGAATCAGAATTAGAAATCTGAGTATGAGATGGGAGCTCTATAGCTTTCATAGCACAGATTAGATAACTGAAGAAAGAAATGTATATCCAAAATCAGGGGGAAAAAGAGACCAAGTTACTGTCTGTGAGGTAAATAAGAATATAATAGTAGAGAACATGAATAAACAAGAATAGATCTGGGACATTTTGATAGCTTCTTGGGAAAACCTTATTTTATTCAAAGCCCTTCATTGTGTTATATCAAAATATTGAAATATATATTCTGTAAGTCATTATTAAAAATAAATAGCATATGAAGCCAGTGACTGGTTATTAAAACATTTGTTGTCTTCTACAACAGACTACTTACCTCCAGCTTATACCTACAGCCAGGTTTCTAACAATGCAAAATTTAATTAGAGGTGGTGAAGAAATACAAAAGAAAAGCAAAAAAAAAAACCCAAACAAACAAAAAAACCCCCTTCAAATTGATGACCCCATTTTATTACCTGTATGGGGTATAAATTGAAAATTGAGTAGAATATGATAGGAAAGGAGAAGGAAAAAAGACCTTTTAAGTAGCTCTATGTTTAATTCATTATCCAGATATGATTTTGTTTTTTTAAATTCTTTATTAAAAGACCTTTTGAATGCAAATGTATAATGTCTCTAGAGCGAGTAACTAACCCCATGTTATTTGTTTGTTTTCTTCCAGTTTCACTGCATGCCACAGGACTTTATCCACACGGCATTTCCTGGTTTTGGGGTCCTGGCACACCCTGTAGCGGTGAGCGAGGTTAGCAGTGTGTTACTCTGGAGAGTGAAAATACTGTGCTCCCTTTTCCCCCACCCCAAGACACAGAGAACCCCAGGAAAGCCCTTTTCATGAGACTGTTCTATGCCGTTGCAGCCCCAGAACTGAGGGACCCTGTGGAGCCAAAGACTGCTTGGACAATGTGGTAAGCAACAGCCCTGCTGGACCGAGTCAGGTATTTAAATATCTCGTAACGTGGACACACTCCTTCAAACAGAGGAGTTCAGAAAATATTTCCGTGCATTTATTGTCACATTTCTTAATCTAACTGCAAGAAGCACAATTTAAGTGACCTTATTCTTTATGTGATTTTCAAATAGTAGAGAGTATTCTATATGAGTAAAATACTTAGAATATTTAAAATGTTTTGCAGTTTCTCAAGTTTGCAGACTTACAGACTGATAAAGCCTGGGACAAGGAGATACTATTGAAAAAATGCAGTATTACTTTAAGAGGTTTCTTTTTTCTTTTTCTACTTCCTTTTTATTTTTCTTTTATTAAATGCCCTATCATCCTTTGTGCTCTACAGATGTGCAGCCATTTGAAAGATGTGAGAGACAGCACTCCACCAGAAGGAAGAGCACAAAAACCTATGAGAGAGCAATCAAGAGAATCCCAAGAGCGAGCTGTGAACTGGATCAAGGCTCATAGAAACTAAAACTGTGGCTACTACTCTTCGTCCATAATATATTAAGCCATGAAATCTTATATAGCTGCTATTACAGCTGCAGATACAGGCAGATAAGGGTAAATGAAGATGTTAATGTTTGTCGTCTTTCTTCTATAAATAATTTCTTGTTCAAAGGTTCTTGGTACTGACGTTGTGGGTCAGTGTGTGTGTGTCCATCTGTTGCTGCCACTGCATGGCGGTGAAGAAAAATAGAAACAAAAATCTATGCTTTTGAGGAAGGAAATCATAAAAAGTACATAGAACAAAAAAAAACTTTGAGATACATAAAAACAAGGAAGAATTAGATTTTGAATTTATTTTAGCTTTGGTGGTTTCCTGTGTAAAGCTGGAAAATGATCAAAGATGGATAATACATATGTATGCTTAAGCCTCCTCTATTCTGTCTCTGTTATTTGGAGATTTTTTGCAAATTTAGAACTGGCAAGTTGAAGCACTGTATTTTGAAAACAGACAAACATTTCACATCTTCTGAAAGCAATCAAACAAAAATTTAGTCAAGAAAACAAATTTGTTGAATTTAACCCAGTTCATAAATAGCCTATGGAAAAAATATCTATTTTCATTGCATAAATTACAACTTAAAACGTGTTATATGAACGTAGAATCCAAACTTCATTTTATTTAATCATTCATTGGTATCAAGCTCTTTTGTTGTATGTTTTGGTACAGTATACTTATGTAAGGATTTTCTGTGTATCCCTTGTGGTAAAAAATGTTAAACACTTTCCAATATTCTTACAAAATTTTGCAAATCTTCTGTCATACAATGTGTGTTTGCCACAACATATGAAGATGTCTAAACTGTTCTAAGCTACTCCATGAGAGTGTTTTGCAATCTATCACTCTTGGTGTGCAGTAAATGTGCCTGCAGAATGAGTATCTTTTTAATGCCTGCTGATATTATGAAACAAGGAAGACTTTGACAACTGTGATTTGGAAATGCCTTCCAATCCCTGCTGAAGTCACTAGCAGCCTGTATCTTCCCCCCAGTGGAAACTGGATCCTTCCTGAAATGAGAAAAAGAGACTGAAAATATGGCAAATTACTTGCTAGAAGTGCATATAGAGATAGCAGAAACATTTGTCTTTAAATTTGTGTGTTTTTTTGTTGTTGTTCTGTGACAGTTTTTCATGTACTTTTTTGTTCGTTTGTTTGTTTTTTGTAGGTACAAGAAAACATATGAATAATTGGAACTTCAGGATATCACCTTCCGAGTGGTTTCTGTGCAAAGGTATGACAGAAAGAATTGATTTTCACTTCTCGTCAATATTTCTAAATTGTAACACATATTTTGCAGTGGAAGAAAATGCATCACCTTGGATTTTTTTTTGTCAGTATTCCTCAAACAAAGTGCATTAAAAGCTACTAGCATGGAAGTTTCAGCTTAGTAATTTCCAGTCTACAAATGGATTTCTTTCCCATAGTGATAAGTCAGTCAGTGAACCATGTACTCTACATGGATGCTGGGCAACTCACTCAGTAGATGATTTTTTTACAGCATTTCTCCTCCTAAGGTTTTCAAAATAGAATGATTTTTTGACTGAGACTTTCTGGACCTTTCCTAGATTATATACTTTATTTAGCTCTTATTAAATAGGTTCTGAAAAACCATGATATATGAACTGAGCATGCCCTTTAATAAGCTCATTTTATAATTACTCTGCATTTCTAAATCCTGTTCCAAAATGGTTGATGTGACTAATAGTAGCTGATCTTTGACTTTCCATACACACAAAAAAATTCTCATGTATTCTTATTTCTCTGTATTCGCAGTCATTTTTTACCTGACTAGCAGCAGCAGGTTCCCAAGCTGCTCTGGCCACTCACCTGCACCTCCACTAGTGCTGAAGTGGAAGCCTTTAAACCTTTTGAGGAACCAAGTCTCATCACGAGCAGTGACTCTGTTCCATGTCTTTTCAGGGTAACTCGGCTTATTTATATTTGTCAAGCTCTCTGCTTTGATGTTTACATTCAGATAAATGTTACCATATATCAGATTTTTCTTCCTGGTATTTTATGTGGAATTTATCTCATGGAAGAGATAAAAAATAAAATATTTCATACCAGATTAACAAGACAGCTGAACAAGAAACATTTTCAATTCTGTTCACCTACTAAAGTTATTTTTTGAGGACCTCTTGAACATTTTAGTTAATTTGGATCAGAATTGCTGTGGTAAGGCTCGTGAGAAGACTTTAAATTAAATGCATGGATAAAGAAAGCCAAAGGTTAATCACTCATGCTTATCAGACACTTTTTTAGTGAGAAACATGACAATATATATGCATACATGTATAAGAATTAACATAAAGAAATGGCACTGGAGGGGACCTTAAGAAACTATCTAATCTTTTCCCCAAAAGATGAATCTCTGTGGATTCTTTAGAATATCTAGTGAAAGAGAATCTACAACCTTGCTCTTCACTTATCTAAGTACTTCAATATTCTTAGGCCATTTTTATTAAAATGTAATTTAAATCTTTCTTGCCATAAAGAAAAATGATCTCTAACTAGGATTCAATGCAGATTTTTAGTTAACTTATCTAAGCAACACTTGTTTGACTCAGATATATGCTTTAATTACAACAAATTGTTTCTAGAATTATGTCTGCATGCATTTTACTTTTTATTGATGTTATGCACTACTGAAATGTATATCTTTAATGTTCCCCAATTGCCCAGATCTTGCTGAGAAGGTACATGCACGTGGTTTTAAAGAATGCTTCTTCTTGGAATATATTTGTATGTATGTATTTGTGTGTGTGTGTGTGTGTATTTCCATAGAGTAACACATCTAAATTCTTAAGATCAACTTAGAGGAATAAAATTACTCTCTCTATATGCAGAATCAATTCCTGGTCACTTTGCTAGAATCACTTTTCCGAGTTACTTGTTCATGTGTTTCAAGTCAGAGTTTCATCTACTGTCTCATGTTATTTGTCAGAATTTGTCCCCAAGTATATGCCAATTAATAAAGAGCTACCATTAAATAGGTATTGTAGAAGTTTGGCCTGCAATAGTTTTATCCCACTGAGATACAGTCTGGCTGGTGTAGAAATGAAATTCAGATTCCAACAGGAGAAGCTCGAAGGTTTTATATTCAGGATATAATGAGTGGGTCCTATGATCCTGCTTTACTCCAGTTTCACCATATGAAGGTTGCAAAGACTGCATGGGTTAGCACTAATGTAATGCCTGAGTAGAGAGAGAAAGACTGGCCTCATATATCTGTTTTCAAATTAGATTTAAATAATCATGACGGGTGACTGTAAAGAAAAAATATCACGATGAATTCCCCCTTTATTTCTAAATATAACATTCAATTAGGTACTATAATACATATAAATATAATATTTGTTTTTATAGGTAGGACCCCGTTTAACAAATGAACAAAGGAAGCTGTAAATCTTATAAGATAATTCAATTTGAAAATCAGTATTTATTCTCCCTAAGCTTTTTAAAACAAAACAGTGTGTGTGTGTGTGTGTACATATATATATATATATATAATATATAATGTGTGTGTGTTTGTGTGTGTGTGTGTGTGTATATATATATATATATATATGTATGTAAAAAAAGGGTGTATTTTAGTCCTGTAGTCATTTAACAAGACTAAATTCAGTTATTTCCTGTGGACTAAACGGTGCCTTTAAGCACTAGAGTTGCAAGGAGGAGTGTGTGGGAAGGCAAGGCAGGAAGGGCAGGAGAGGGGCGCCAGTGGAGGTGACGCTCAGTCCCTGTGTGGTCCAAGAAGGCTCGAGTTGGTCTGCGTGAAGAGCACGGAGCAAAATGCCTCGGGGAAACCTGGAACGGGGCTATCCCCCACTCCCATTAGTGTTTCTACTAGAAAAGAGGGCACACATCCCTTGTGGTCTATATAAGCATGGGCCAAAGTTGCCATGCCCCAAATGAGGTGGGTACAGCCACTGTCCAGCATGAAATGCATGTGGTCATCCCACCTGATGCCTCCTCTTCTCTTCCTCTCACACTCTCTTTTCTCTTTTCTTTTTTCCTTTTTTTCCTTAGCAGCTGGATTTTTGGAAGGATTTTCATTTCATAGGAAATACATGCCATTGATTTTCTTTCTAAATCAGAATGAAAAATAGATTTTTAGATTTCCTGCAGAATGAAAATTCTGACTTTCATCCAACCTTTATCAAAGACCAGGGAATAAATTCCCCTATGTTCTATTAACCTCGATAACATTTCAAATTTTTACACCAGTCAAGGCACACTTTCAGCTTATTTTCTCTCAATTCATATGCTCACTGGGTACCTGAGACTAACTCAAAATTGCCTGAACTGTAATTTCATAACAAGTTCTTCTTTCTTTCCTTCCTTCCTTCCTTCCTTCCTTCCTTCCTTCCTTCCTTCCTTCCTTCCGTCCTTCCGTCCTTCCGTCCTTCCTTCCCTCCGTCCGTCCGTCCGTCCATCTCTGTCACTCAACATTTTTGTATTTTTCCTTTTGATGCTACCCTGTGATCAGCATGTTGCTAAACTAAACTTAAGATTTCTGGATTAAGCTATTGATAGAAAGGACAGAAAACAGAAAGTATATTTGTGTGTGCCTGTTTATTTTGAATCTGTAATGATATGGCCATAGTTTGTGCCCATAGGAACCTCTTAGAGTAAACTGTTGATACAGCCTATAAATATTTGCAGGCCACACATGCCCCTAGATGAAGCCTGTTCAGACTATTATTAGTCCTGTTGTTACAGGAGTAGAAATGAGAAACTTGCAATGTTTTCATAATAGAAATTCATTTTGCTTTCCTTGGTGCCACATACTTTTCCAAATACATGTATTACAGATGCACAGAATGCATGAAAATTAAGGTATGAAAAAAATTATCTTTGCTGAAACATATTAAGCTGCAGAGACCTGAAAAATATGAGAATGAAATCCATACAAATATATTAAAGTGGAAATACTAGTAACTTCTTTATTTAAATAAAATGTGGTTGTCATCTGTGCAATAATAAGGGAGATTAAGCTTAATCATTTATTGTTCAGCACTTTATTAACTTTAATCAGTAATGAAGTTTCTATAATATGTGATGATATAAATGTGGGTATATGAAGAGTGTTTTTACCTGTAAAATAATTTGGATAATTTCAAGGATGTGAACCAGTAGCATGCAGCCTTGTAGGTAAAATGTCTTTTTTATATTCCAGATGCTTTATTCAGTTCCTTGTTCATTGACAGTCAGGTTTTATTGCATTTTCAGAACAAGAATAAGCTCTTCTGCACCTTACATAATACTTGTCAATACTTGTGGGTACAAATGAAGGTAACTGTATTCTTGCAAGCTGAATCACATTTTAAAAATTAAAAGAAATGTAATTTATTTTTTCACTCTACATTCTATCAAGCTTTAATTTCTCTTAATTTGTTCCAACAGGAATGATTATAAATTAATTCTTATCAACTTTTTTGAGCAGAAATTGAAAGTAAAGATACCTGAGCTTAAAAGATATTCTAGGAAAGGAAAAGCAAAACAGCAAAAAAAAAAAGTGCACTACAGACATAATATGAGCAGTAACTATAAAACAGTGTTATTTGTAACACAATAGGATGCTTTCCTAGTCCCTGGTTTGCTCTTTATTTGTAATTTGTGTGTATGCACACACAAACATGCCTTAAACCTGCTCCACGCAGTTTAATATTCATTTTTCCCTTAGTGCAAACAAACATCAGAACAGTATTATGCTCTTGTCCTTACTCAAATTCTAAAAACAAGTATGCCCAAAAGTGACATTTTTCTTTTTTGGTTGTTTTACTTCAGTATTTTATTCATGCAAAGTGGTAACTGGGTTAGTAGGTACAACAAAGCATACTTAACTCTAAATATCCATCCTAATGGTTTTCTTCTGTGTCACCATATCCCTTTATATTTCAGCTTTAGCAGCCACATCATAGATCAAATATCAGCCTCTGTGGGGAAAAAAAAAAAAAAAAGGAACAAACAATAATTTATTTCAAAGTATACTGAAATGTCCAAAAATTTACTTTATTTAGCTTTTTGCTTAGTCTTTCTATGGAATAGCTACATATGGAAAACAAATTAATTACTCCTATTGGAATACAAATCATATGCCAGCAATGATATATGAACATTGTTTCTGAAAAATAAAATTAAATAAAGAATAAAATTAAAAAAGAAGACCTTAAGACCTTTAGATCTTGTTTGTGCCTACAATATCTACTGGAATAAATAGGGACTATTCCCTCTACTGGTGCTCATTCTTTAATACCTGCAACCTTATCCTATAATTCAGCTAATTTGGTAAAGTTGGAAAATCAATTCTGTTTCACAAATACTAATGCTGTGATCATTATCTTTGCTCTAAGGGTTTACATTTGAACACAATGTAATTCAGATTAATAATGCATATTTAATAAATGCTAACATAAGTACCAAGGAAGCACTTTGGTTTCCAAATGAATCTCAGCATATGGTTGTAATATCTAATCAATAATTAATTATAAGCTAGTTGACCCAATAGACTCTTACTACTTGTACGTATTAAAAAAGAAGAATCTGGTAAGCAGATTGGAAAACTAGAAAATATAATGTATAATCTCTTTTTGCACTTTCTCTTCACTCAGGCACAAGATTAAGATTTATTTAGTGTTCAAGAGGATTCACAACTACATACATAAAATTAAAAGGAAGATAATCTCAAAGAATGCATCTTTGACCTGTCATCCAGGCCTGTCCCGTAATGGCCCTAATGTGCTTTCAGTGGACTCGGTGTTGAACCAACCTGCCAAACCTGAGCCATACCTGGGGCTCGGAAGACCTGCACGTACCCCTTCCTCGCGGCAGATTGCGAGGTGCCGACCTGGTTCCGAGACGCCGGCGGAAGGTGGATTGTCGGTCAGCTCTCCCTGCCCCTGGGGCAGCTATTGATCTTAGCTATAATCAAGAATGAAGGAGAGACGGAGTAAAGAGTTCTGTCCTCTTGGAAAGCCCAAATATATTGCAATTAATGGTAAGCAGCTGATGGAAGTATGGAATAAGGAATGTATCTGAACCACAAAGGTAACACTGCAATGGAGTAGCTAAATGTTTTGTTTTTTTGGGCTGCAAAATGATTCCAGGTCAAGGCTCTGAATCACAGCTCTTCCAGGTTGAGCATCTTCCTACACAACACATTATGCTGCTGTTTGCTTGTGAGCTTTTTTGCATGTCTTTGCATTTGCCTCATTTTTGAGCAAAATATTCCATTTTCTGTCAGCCTGTTTCCTGAGCTGTGTGTGTAATAACCTGTAACAGAAACAGGAGTGCACAGAAACAGAATATGGTTTAGCTTCTTATAGCACTATGGCGAAGCTGTTGCTCAAAACACATGCCTGCAATTATTCTGTACTACATCTGCACAGAATGCAGATCTTGACTAGCAACCCTAGAGATGCTCAGTTGAAGCAGAATTTGCAAGAAATTTTTTCCTTTTGGCAAGGGTGAAAGCATAACTTCCATGATGCTTGACCGTCTCTGGTTATAAATATTTCCATGGCCAGAGTTTACTTTACTAGACAATAAGAAGTCATCAAATGCAAGCCAAGTATTAATACAGTCAGCTGTCATTGACTCCTCTGCTAGCAGCAGCCTTCTGCTGAGTAGCACTCAAAAAATCGTTGGCCACCTTTAAGATCCTTACAGAATAACAAAAAAGTACTGGACTTGGGTGCTAGAGTTTAGTGGATTCCATCATCTAGAAAGCCCAAATCCTTTTGCTGGGCATGCCTGAAGTCTGCTTTTCAGAAATACAGAGCCTCCTTACATTTCCTTGATTTTCTGATTCAGCAGCTCTAAAATCAACTCAATCTGTAGGCGGCTTAGTGAAGAGAAGTGAGCTTTGAAAAGTATGTCACAGGCTTCTGGTCGAGATTCAGATTAAAACTTATATTCAAGAATTTCTTGTGAGCTTGTCCTGCTTTGGCAAGTAGGAGTAGACCTGGTTCCAGGTATTCATGACAGAAGTGGAGTCAAGATAATAACTCTCCAGAAGTTCAGACAGAAGGAAACTAGATCCAAAGTGCTGTATGGTGGTTTTTTTTTTTTTGAGAAGGAGAAGGATGAGCATATATATGTATGTGTATGTATGTGTATTTACATGTATGTGTGTGTGTGTGTGTGTGTGTGTATATACATATATATATATATATATATATATGTACATCCAAAAAAAAGGGCCTTTCCATGTAAATTCGCTAACCAGAGAGATTCAGTTTGCCACAACTATGCAGGAACTTCAGTCTGTTAACACAAAAAAAGTCTTATAAGTAGAAGTTAGATGCTTCAGATGTGTAACTGCAAGGTAAGAATCATTTTACAAGGCTGGAAAGTAAGCTGATGATTAAAATCCTACTCATGATAGGAGGATTTTGTCAGGATTGTGAATTTTATAAACATCTCAACTGATATGCATTTGATAAAAAGTGATTTGATTGTTATATAAGTGAAAGAGTGAAACAAGAACCTTATTTTTCCAAGGAGATATAGAACACAATTTCAAATAAGCAAACAGAAATGAAAAAAGAACACATATGGCATGTTATAATATCTGTTAAAAATATGGAGCTTTACAAGAGTCTAAAAATTGGTTTATGTTGCAATGCTCCAAGAGTATCTGTAAAGGAAACAAAAAGTCATTAAGCTTTACCTATCACAGGTGAATCCCAAAGTCATGTTTAATTATCTTAAGCTATGACAAAGAACAAATTGCTTGAACAGTAGTTGCAAAACCTCAAGCTTTTCCTCATTTTTGAGGTTTAAGATAAGCTTGTTACAGCAGAGCAAAAACCAGGATGCCAGTAGGATTTAAGAGACTTTAAAGTATAAGTGAAGGTTTTTTTTTTTTATTCTTACTTGAGAACAAGAGTTACTACAGAGAAAACAACTGGTATACTGGCAAGGGTGAATAAACTTCTCTTTAGTAAGTACTGCAGGCTAGTATTTTAAAGTAGAAGAAAACACTGCCCCAGGGTTGGTTATATAAGCTGTGTCCAGCTGAAAAGCCTGCCAATATCCTGACTTTTATACATTAATATACTCTGGCTTGAATTCAAAACTAAACATCTCTGAGAGGCTGGCTACACAGCAGCAATTCAATTATACTGAAAATGCAGTTTATTTACACTTGGCAAAATGAAATACTCTTTTTATAACGAATATATTTGAATCATGCAGTGCAGTGGTTCAAGCATCATTAAGACAAAGAACATAATGTGATTTTTAAAGCATTATGAGTTTATATTGAAAACACAGCATATGACCTCCTTTCAAACGAATGTTGCTGCTGCAAGACAAATAGATCTTAATATTGGAAAGAAGCCAGAGTAAAACAAACAAACAAAACCTGTCATGCAAAAAAAAATTAAAAATACACAAAAGAAAAATCTCTTCCTGTACCTGATACTGCCTATCTGATCACAGGAAGAGGATATGCATGTTTAGTGGTTCAAAATAGCATTTCTTTTTTCAAGTTAAAGTAGTAAAAACAGCCCTAGTCACTTTTTGTTTTTTCTTTAAATGAAGATCCCATATTCAAAAGAAAAGAGATTCTTTGGCAAAATTCAGTGACATTTGGTTGGTCACTCTCTCAAGTTCTATTTAATTTTGATTCCCTTCATACAGGACAGATTTTAGTCAGTGTTGTAAACATGAATGTGTTTATGGGTAGAATTTTGCTTTCTCATCCAAGCAGCTGAGGAAGAGCTGGCACACTGAGAAACAGAAAAGTTAGGATACTCTATTAAATATCTGTAACATTAAATTATCTTAAGAAACGCATTCACAATTTATGTCTTATTTTAAAAAATAGATAAAAATTCAATGTGCACTATTTCAAAAATAGTGTATACCTTTTAATAAAAAAAATGTAAATAATTATTTCAAGTAAATGAATTAAACACAACGATTTAGATTTTAAAAGTATTAAAATGTATTTTCTATGGAATCATTTTCTATGGTAACATTTCGGCTAAGTTAAAAAATATTTTCTATAGAATCATTTTTATCTTTCAGTAAAAATCATTGTCAGGAAAAGATATGTTAAAAACAGATATACTTTGCATCAAATTCTAACTTAAAATTTCTGCACAGAGAAATAGACTTAAAAAATTAAATTAGAAAAAAAAATCTCTTCTTCCTAACTAGAATTTCTCAGTCTTTCCAGGCAACTGTAAAACAAGCACTCTGAATCTTATCATCATAAAATAATGGCACATAACCCAAAGTGTAAGGGAGAAAAACTGGCAATGATTTCTCATTACGTTCACATTGCTCCAAGAAAAAAACAAAGGGATTTCGAAAGCCTAGTATAATCACTGCTTCTCATCTTTGATGCTAAAATTCTTCAAGATATTGAGTAATAGATGCTTAGGTGGAAAGAAATGAGTTAATTTCAGCAGTTCAAGTGCCCCTGCATTTCATCTGCTTAAACAGATAAAAGTTTTAAATATCTTTTTTTTTTTTTACTTTATGCCCAATTAATAAGTGATAATATGCACAGCAATATGCAAAGAAATTATGAAAAATACTGTTTTTTCCAGATTCCAGAGGCAGAGAGATTCCAGAGGTTTCTCTCTGCCTACTGAATAACTCAAAATAAGAAGAAAGGAAAAGTCTGACTGAACTTTTAGAAAGACATAGGTGAAAGTTATTCAGAGATAAAGGTCTCTGGAGTTTTCTCTGCATTACCAGATTTGTATTTGAAAAGACTGTTCCAGCCTGTCATTGACCTAACTAGAGTAATTTCTTCCAACTTTCAGTTTAAATATATGCACGTTCAGCTTGTACCAGTATTCTCTGGCCAACACAGACACTTAGTTTGTGCAGTCCATTTTCCTTCTACATACGAATCCATCCCCTTCTCATTTATACACTGCTTCAGCCTTTATTTTTCTGCACTAAATATGTGCTTTCTTTACGACTCCCTACTATGGCAGTTAGAGATGATATGATAAGCAGAACTGTGCACTATTTTTTTCCACTGAATGAGTTCAATTTTAAATTCATTCTTCTTAAATCTGGACAGCTAAAATAGCGCATACCACTATTTACTTTCAGATAATAGTGAAATATGTAACATGTCAGAATTTTTCAACATCACATTCAGCATCTGTCAACAGAAATGTGTTCTTGGTTCAGCATTCCTCTATTTTATAAAGCAAAAAAAAAAACACTCAGAATTTGGAAAAATACAGAGACCAGTTCTGCAGGACTTCAACCTTAAAAATATGAAATGAACTAGGACAAAGTTTTATTTGTTTTCTGTGAAGATTCTTTGCCCTAAGTGCTGGCCAAGCAATGCATTTAGACACAGAACAGACAGTATGGCATTGTCTGTAATAGTAAATAAATCAGTGCCAGGGCACACTTCCAGGCTCTGAGATTCAATCACCTATATTCATTAATTATATGTAAAAATGTAAAAAAAAAAAAAGTTTTAAAAAGTAATTAAAATTAACCCTGGCATGGGCCAAGCTGCACTTTCATGGGCAGGTCTGGGTCCCACTGCAGGTTTAGCAGGAGCTGCAGACTGTTCCCTGGAGACCTGCGTGTGCAGCCAGCTGTCCTAAGGGATGGAGAGCCCATTATTATAGTTCCAAAACTATGTAATCAGTGAAGAGGAAATGCAAGTTTTAGATCTGTCTTTGAAATTTCTTATTATTTGGTGCTTGTTGACTTCCTCAACTTTAATGCAGTACCACCAAGATTCTGGGAAGCAAGAGGAGATGAATCAGTGCGATTCTGGCGACCAAGCAGTTTGGATCTGGCCTCTCCTGCCTACCAGTGCTACCATAAAAACTCCTCTTCCCACCTCACGAGACTGCCTGAGGATGTACATCCTGCTGCAGATCAGCTTTTATCGGTCTAAAACGTAATCTCAAAAGAGGCACGTTAAGTGGAAAAACTGAAGGGGAAGAAAGATTCTTGTAGAATAGGATGCAATCATCCCACGCCATGTTGAATACACTGGGTATACACAGTTGTGCCATTTAGGAAGAGTTTTCACTCTCGGGAAAGCAGAACTCTTATCATGGAGTGGCTGAAGTTGGAAGGAACCTCTGGAGATCCGCTAGTCCATCTAGTCCATCCCTTAGTCCTTGGAAGTGTGTGTGTCTTCGATGCCCACAATATATCTTAAAGTCAAGATGTAAACACTTTTGTATGCATGTGTGTGTGTGTGTGGATGGGTGTATCTACATATGTGTGTATGCATGTGTGTAAAAATATATACTTTTATGTATGAAATACTACTGTTAAACATACAGTAATTAATTACATTTTCCACTTACTCTTTATATGTCCCTGTCTCAGGATCTTCGGTCATAACATCATGCAGCCCTTCCACTGAAATATTGATGATACCACAAAATTTATCTTGAATAACACTGGAAAAGAACAGGAAGGTGAGTTAGCTAAATGAGCTAAACGGGAAATTTGCTCAGTAATTCCAGGGCACATTCACTAAATTGTTCTTTTATTATTGCTCAGCCAAGCATACTATTAAGTAACCATTCATGTTTTTCTGTTTTCTGTAAACTATAATAACGGTTTAAAGCTATCAAAAATATGTAGGAAATATTTAAAAAATATTGTCTGCTAATGTATTCCAAAAATAACGTTACAGTATGCTGAAAACCTGGATGTAATTGCAAATAGAATGAAAGATTTAAAAACCTTATTAGCACAGAACTTCAAAACCAACTGGGGAGGGGATGCTGCTGCAATTAGGGAGGTCAGGGAACTGGTTCCCAATCCTAACAATCCTATGCATTTTCTCCATTTACTATTCAGTGCAAAATTTATAAGCAAACCCTCGAGGAAAGAAGAGAATGTAGAAGCAGCACATTCTTCTCTTGCTTTCTTCTTCCAGCCTTATGAGTATTTCCTCCCCCTTCCATACAATTTAATGACTTCCCATGGAGGCTAAAAAAACCCCACATTTTCACCCAGTTCTACACATATATCAGTTTACTTAACTAGAAAGGAAGGTGCAAAGTAGGATGCATCTGTTGAAACACAGGCACCTTCTGTCATTTGAAACACGAGCATATTTAAGAGGAGCTGCAAAGGGCTGGGAGGCATCACACACCTTGAGAGGAGAAGCACCTTCCTACATGATAAGCTGCAGAACAGGCTGCAGAGCCTCACGTAACACCTCAAATGACACAAAACTTGACTTGCACCTGCCCTGAAAACTCAGATCCTGGGTGGGTAAGAAGGGCAGCGAACAACGATGTCCAAGACTGCCACAGAAACCCAACAACTTGTAGCTAAAGGATGCTTGCATCTAAATTGCCGTGATTTGTGCAAAATTCCCTGTCATTTGGACTTACGTGCCACATGTGGCATTAAGCGGATGGACTCCTACTCTGTGAACTACAAAAAGGTTCAGGAATACAGTAAGCAATACAGTAAGTTCACCTCAAAGAGGACTGCAAAAGTTTCAGTTACAAGATTTCAGTTTAAAAGATACTGAATACTAAGTTTGCATATTGTATTTTTGATAATATAAAATTAAAGTGTGTAAGCAAGTATTGTTCTTAAAATCCTTACATTTCCTTTTCACATTAATTTTCACAACTGATTAAACTGCTGAGATTTTTATATTAGAGACTGATAGTATCTAAAGAAACTTTCACAGATCTAAAATAAAGCCTTATGTATACAAGAAAAACAGATGTTTTGCAGCACTGGACCCTTTAGAAAAATGTATAAAATAAAAATAAAAAGGCTATAAGATTATTTTTAGATTTGGTTTGATAGATCTGTGATTCCACTCAAACTATTATTTTGTTTTCAAAGGATTGTTTTTATTCTATTTTTGAAATTCCGATATAGAAAAAAGCCTGGGAATGAATCTGTTTTCTATAGCAAAACTTGCAACTCCAAAACTCGTCATCAGTCATCAAAACTGATACATTCTTCTATCATTTGCCTTGTTGTGTAGTCGTTGTCAAATATCTATTTGCATTTTACTAATGACTTTCCCACTGAAAAAGCTTTGCTGCCTCATTCATAAAAACGAAGTATTAAATCTTGCATGGCTGAATCTCTTGGGTGTTCTAAAGATAGCAAGGAAAATCTGGAAATCATACAAAACTGCTGAGAAAATACATAGTGCCTATTTAAAAGCCTGTGGGACAAGTCCTCCGAGAGAGAGATTTCCTCACTTAAGCCAGAGATTTCTGCAAGGCGCATCTTCCACAGGAGTTCTTTTGCCTCATACTTTTTGGAACGAACTTCTAGGAAAATGCCATGAACATGGCTCGTGTTTTTCCAGCGTGAGAAAGGAAACGGCTGTTCTAAAGTTCATTTCAGCAGCTGATACGGGGAATACCATCAAGAACACACTGCCCCCAGAAGATGTAAATCACGTTCTGAAAGTACCTATCATTTTAATAATAGTACAGACCAGCACAGCTACCTGGTGCCTGTGCAGCTCCCAATCCACCCAAAGTCCTAATCCCCATGGGGATTTGATATTTGGTATCGGCGGGACAAGGGCAGATGTCCAGCCCAGTGAAGGCCTTGTCATTTTTGTGCCTTTAAGCATTAATTGCAACCAATATATACAGGGGATTAAGTTAAGCAGCCAAGATGTAAACCTACTGCAGGCACAGCACTCACTAACCCTGTTCTTCAATGCTTGCAAATTGCTAACACCAGCACACTGGGAAGCCTCTCGGATTAGCACTACTTCTGCAAATTGCTCCAACTTCTTTTTCTGGAGAGGATATTTCTAGCTTTTCTATATACATATTGAACAACATTTTGCATCTTTCTTCAATGCATACAGAAATCTGTTAAGGGCTCTTTTGTCTCTGAGCAGAGCAAATGCTATAGAACGCCGACCTTCAAAAATGGCATAACTATCACCCAGAGCTATCAGCAGAAATAATTCACAGAATCACAGAATCACAGAATATTCAAGGTTGGAAGGGACCTCTAGAGATCATCAAGTCCAACCTTCCTGC